>WEDG01003887.1:0-12457 GCA_017591395.1 Schistocephalus solidus
TTTGAACTAAGAAGGCGGCTCAACGAGGGGGAAACAAATTTGGTTATTTACAACAACCAAGTGATCCATCGTCCATTGTTCTCCCCATGGAGAGGCCCGTTCCAAATTACCACGCAGTTGGCCCAGTTAACAGGGGCTAGCGCCCGACTGTTAGCACTTTCCGAGCAAACCGAAAACTAACATTCCTGTACACCAATGCACAGGGTATATTCTCTAAGCTCGACGAGCTTAAGATTCATGTATTAGATCTATCTCCAGATATAATTTCCGTAACAAAAACTTGGTTGTCCCAACAAGTGGACGACCGGGAGGTAACTATGGCTGGCTACTAACTTTTAAGAAATAACAGGAAAGAGCGTCAAGGAGGCGGCGTACTCACATACGTGAAAAGCGAAATTACAGTTTTAGAAAAAACATATAAAAAAGGGTAAGTCAAAAGCATTAACAGATCCATCCTTGCACACATTGTTGCCTGCGGGCATAGTGTGGGCCCCAGTAAAGCTTTCGGTGTAATCCCTAAGGTCCCGCCAAACTACACGAAGCCACTGGGTCAACGTCTACTAGCAGCAGCAGAATTGACTGCCATAAGTTTTATGAAGCCAGTCTTCTGCGCCAAAAAGAACCCCATTCAAGCTCTGCGTTTAGCTTGGCCAATGGTCGCTTAGCTGCGTGCATTCCCCCGCGCCATCACCATATTTCACATCCCCTGAACTGCCACCTAACACATCCTTCCTCTAACCACACCTCTCACATAACATACAAGAACATAGAAACTTTATCGATTTTATCTTTTAAATTTCTAGTGTGTTCTAACCTTTCACTATAACAGAACTAGCCTAAAGGTAACTTATCAAAAGCAGCACATATGTTTGCTAAATCATCGTTTGGGTTTTCCGAATTTTATCGTATTTCAATCCCAGCAACACCGATAAACAAGTTTGACGTAAGGAAAATATACTTCAAATACACAATTAAGTTCGTTTACAATTGCACATGAAAATTAATGTTCAATTTAGCTGTCATTGTCAGGCCCCTTAAAATATGAGATAATAAAAAACTTTGTTCCAGCCAGGTCCTTTTTAGAGAAAAAAGGTGAATGGCTGGTTGAATTAATCACAAGCAACTCCAGTAAAGTAAAACAAATAATACATACAGCCATTTCTCAACTAACCCTGTTGGAATACATATGGAGACTTAAGACTCAAAGTTTAAGGCCATGATTCGCATTAAATTCTTTTCTGAGGGATATTAAAGTGCAAACTACACTTAAGCATTATTCTTAAACAGGAGCCTACTAGTGCTGAGTTACATATTCATTTATTTGCATAGAGAGGATTCCTGTCCATCGAAACGTACATTTTACTCGATTTAATCTGCTTTGCTGTTTTCTAACTAACAAACTATTCTAGAATGACTTCAAGTTACTTTTAATTAATTTTTCCATGTTCACCTACACAAAGCCCGTGGATTAATATTTAAGAGCTGTGGTTCACTCTTTACGGACAATAGGGTTGGCTAGAAATCCTATGTGCATTTGTGCGCCTTTTTAGGAAATAGGTCACGCACTGTATGGAAAAGTGTTTACTCGAGCGTTCTACAGTCACGACCTCCAGGTAAACGCCGCTTTTTTTCAATTGTGAACAGATATTCCGTTTTTACCTGGTTAGAGGTAGAAGCAAGACTCACCTCGGCTGCCTTTGGTGTGGAGTCAACGCGGGTAAGGCATGTGAAAAACAAAGGAGGCTCAGACCCCAAGACCACGCAGTGTGCACGTAAAAAAGAAGGATGCGTGCATGCCTCCACTGACTCGTCGCATTTGGCGTCTCAATGTTCACCAGTGGAATATGACAGTGATCCTTATGAACCCGCACCTCTTGCGCTTAAGATACCATGGCACACATATGGTTGCTGACACAGGCTCGTTCTTCGCACAAATGTTTACTGAGGTGTATGAAAGTTATCATTAATCTTTTTTAATGTCATCTATCAGAGAGGACAATGGAAAGACGGGAAAAATACACGCGTTTGTCGTATAAGCATGTAGGAATTGATACATTCCTTGTTAACAAAACTGATTTACTGTTGGCAGCTTTGAAATACTGACCGGTTATTCCGCTGCGGCTGATGAATTTCACCCGAACTATCCATATAACTTTGTGGACCGAGCCTGAAATATTTTATTATAAAGCATTAACTCCAAGGTAAGGCATTAATTTCTTCAGAAATTAAACCATACCGTCTTGTTGTGGTAACAATTATTAATTTCATGAGTTCCGCTATCATTTGTACTAGTTGCATAACATAATTTGATTATATTTTCCAGACATTTTTTGACGTTCGGATATTAAATTACGACGACACAAGGATTGATAAGGGTCTGACCCATTACAATCTTATATTATCCTCTTTGGGGAATATGTTTAAAATTGTAATCGTTTAACCTTTTGCGCTTACGATAACGTGGCAGAAATATGGCTGCAGTCACAGTCATGCTCTAGGCACACATGTATGCTGAGGTGTATGAAAGTTATCATTAATCTTTAAATGTCATCTATCAGAGAGGACAAGGGCAAGACGTGAAAAATACACTCGTTTGTCGTGTGTTTTTTGCCCGTTACCCAACCACCCCTGCCCTTCGATTTCCGTCAATCGAATACGAGAGGTTTGAGCCTGTAGGTAGATCAGCTTAGCCCACTGTGGTCATTACCAGTGGGATAATTCATTCATGACTTTCAGAAAGGAAATGTTATTGTTCGTAAGAAACATTTGGGAAACCACTATCAGCCTTGATCAAACAATATCTTCCTGTGCCCAGACCTGTCAATAGAGTTCGTTCGTTGTGTGGAATTAAATCAGTCACGTCTGCTTGACTCTCCCTTCGTTGCTGATTGCGATTGATTTGAAAAGATGGGTTTATGCACCGGTTATCCACCAGTAGTAATTCTATGAATGACTAATGTTCAGTGGTTTTAGCTTAATAACAGGAAATTTCTTAAACCTGCCATGCTAGGTTATGTTCCACTGGTCAACCCGAGGTCATTGGGACCGTCTTTGCCCTACTTCGTTGGCGCTGTTTGTGCCGGTCAGCCAACAAAAAGTTAATTCCATGATAACTTTCCTTTCCAATTTTCACCCATATCTAATTGCAGCTTTTTCATCAAACCCTCGTTAACCTACCATTTTTATTTCTATCGACGCTGAATGTTTTATTTTCGATTCTAGTAGAATAGAAAGGCATGTGGTTATTAACAGATACCTTTTTTTCTGGACGAACGACGGAAAAATGCGCTTGGTTTCAAGGACAAGAAATTCCGGTCTCAATGGTCAGAGCCTTGTTTCAACCTCGGATAGTGAGACACATTACAGCCTTAGTTTCCCGTGCTTGTTTGTCAACCAAGAGTGCGTTCAAATACTTTCTTTGAGTAGAACTCTCGCTTTAAACCTTTTTACAGCTTGCATGTCATAATCTAACCTATTTCCTGGTACAAAAAGGATTTTAGTAATTAAATACCCTTAGCCACAGAAGGCTGAAGTACAAAAAAACCAGTTATGATGCGGTGCTTATGCTCGCTAAATCATCTTTAAGTTTTTCATAATTTCACCCTATTTAAATCCCTGCAAAACCGATAAACACGTTTGACGTAAAGATAGTATACTTCAAATACGCAATCCCGTTTATTTATTATTACAATTTAAATTTAAAGTTAAATCTACTTGTCATTGCTAGGCCGCTCAACGGGTGACATAATGAAAACATTTATTCCTGCAACGTCCCTATCAGAGAAAGTAGGCGAAAGCACGGATGCATTAATCACGGGCAACTCCTGGAACGAAAAACGAAAAATCCATACACCCATTTCTGAACTAACCCTCTTGGCATACATACTCAGACCGAAGACTCAAAGCTAAGGGCCACGATTCACATTAAAAAATTTTCTGAGGGATATTAAAGTGCAAACTACACTAAAGTAATATTCTTACACAGGAGCCTGCTCTTTCTGATTTATGTTTAGTACTATTTGCAAAGAGGGGCTTCCTGCACATTAGAGCTGTCTGCTCACTCATTTAAAACGACATGCTCTGTTTTCTAAATAACCAACTGTCCTAAAATGATGTCAAATTGCTTTAAATAAGTTTTCACCTGCACAGCTATACTTAACCCGTGGATTAATATTAAGCAGCTGTGGTTCACTCTTCAAAAGGTTTCTAAGGCAGGAGTGCCTCTGCCATTTTTGGTTTTCTAATGAAAGAGATGTGGGTTCAAGACCCGCGTGGTGTGTACTCTGAGGTTAGATATGGCTGGTTGATGACGGCTAGTGAACCAGAGTGGGTCATTCCTGTCTCCTCTATCAAGTGACTGAGGTCGCCTGTTTGTGCTGAGGCTAATCTCTTACGCGTATCTCGTCATCCCTTGTGATGACTTGATTCCTTACCCATTCGCAAACAAGGTTAATGATCTCTTTCGCTGTAGCTTGTATGCAAAGTAGGAAACAGAGACACAAAAGATTAAAAAAGATGTAAGATGCGTTAAAGAAACCGAGATAATAGGTTCCACCTCCCAGGTTGTAAACAAGAAGCAAATTATTAACGGTCATTATAACTGACTGTCAATAATTAAAATTTTGAGTGCATGAATGCGACTTTGATTCCTCTATCCTTAGGAATGATACCACATCGTTTGTGCCTACCAAATGAGATCAAGACTGTTACGAACTTATATGTTGCTGTAGCTGATCTCAAATCTCGGATATCAGGATAATGTCTTGTTCAGTTTCAAGATCTTTTATTTCACCATAAGGATGAAAAGTTATACCAATCCTTCAAGGCCTGTACACCGCTGGTTTGAATTGTAAACCGTTCATCTTCAGTGAGGCTTACTGGTGATATGATGGATACCAAGTCTGCAATGAAGTCTAAATAATTTGAATCCGTATGATTGTTTTCATTAATTTAGAAATCAAATTCTTTTCCGTTACTTTAAGGACTCAAGAGTACAGATTTATGACATTTGCTGAACAATTCGTGTTCATTTTTTCACATATTTTGCAAATTTAAGCTACTGGGATAAACATATTTGTTGATTACCCTGTTCACTGTCCGAATACTAACGATAAGTTCAGTCAAGTGCTTCGCTAAGTTTTCTCGAGCGCTTTTCAGTTCGTCCAATTGCCCAGCAGCTTACTCCATGTGCAAATTATGTCAGAGAAATGGCAGATTAATTATAATTTCTATACTCCTACTTTCCGCTATTAGGATGAGAACAACGACGTTATTGCACTGACGACCGTAAAGTGACCAATATCAACGTCAAAAGTGCTCTCGCTCATGCCCACTGCCCTCACTGCCCTCAATCATTCGCTCATTAAATGGGCCTATACAGTCACATGCGCATCCATGACAGCGGAATTTACCGCAATGCCGACAACACCGATACCTCATGCACATCCTCCGCTCATGCCATTCTCACCGCCACTAACACGAACGACATCCCCCAGCCTCTCCCAATTTATCCTGCTCCCACTGCAACCGAAAATTAAATTAACACATTGGCCTAGTCGGTCACCTGCGAATCCATCGTACGGAGGCTGGTCAACAAGTACCTGATGCTCCGACATACAGTGGCCACGCCCGCCTCCACTGCTGTTACTGGTCCCACACCTTTACACACCGAATGGGTCTATTATGACACATTCGACTCCAAGAAAACCAGCGGATAACCATCGGAAGCTAAAACACATCAGCACACACTACCTACATTAATACATTTACAACACCTTCACCATCATCATATACTTTGATTCCTCTATCCTTAGGAATGATACCACATCGTTTGTGCCTACCAAATGAGATCAAGACTGTTACGAACTTATATGTTCCACCTCCCAGGTTGTTAACAAGAAGCAAATTATTAACGGTCATTATAACTGACTGTCAATAATTAAAATTTTGAGTGCATGAATGCGACTTTGATTCCTCTATCCTTAGGAATGATACCACATCGTTTGTGCCTACCAAATGAGATCAAGACTGTTACGAACTTATATGTTGCTGTAGCTGATCTCAAATCTCGGATATCAGGATAATGTCTTGTTCAGTTTCAAGATCTTTTATTTCACCATAAGGATGAAAAGTTATACCAATCCTTCAAGGCCTGTACACCGCTGGTTTGAATTGTAAACCGTTCATCTTCAGTGAGGCTTACTGGTGATATGATGGATACCAAGTCTGCAATGAAGTCTAAATAATTTGAATCCGTATGATTGTTTTCATTAATTTAGAAATCAAATTCTTTTCCGTTACTTTAAGGACTCAAGAGTACAGATTTATGACATTTGCTGAACAATTCGTGTTCATTTTTCACATATTTTTGCAAATTTAAGCTACTGGGATAAACATATTTGTTGATTACCCTGTTCACTGTCCGAATACTAACGATAAGTTCAGTCAAGTGCTTCGCTAAGTTTTTCTCGAGCGCTTTTTCAGTTCGTCCAATTTCCCAGCAGCTTACTCCATGTGCAAATTATGTCAGAGAAATGGCAGATTAATTATAATTTCTATACTCCTACTTTCCGCTATTAGGATGAGAACAACGACGTTATTGCACTTACGACCGTAAAGTGACCAATATCAACGTCAAAAGTGCTCTCGCTCATGCCCACTGCCCTCACTGTCCTCAATCATTCGCTCATTAAATGGGCCTATACAGTCACATGCGCATCCATGACAGCGGAATTTACCGCAATGCCGACAACACCGATACCTCATGCACATCCTCCGCTCATGCCATTCTCACCGCCACTAACACGAACGACATCCCCCAGCCTCTCCCAATTTATCCTGCTCCCACTGCAACCGAAAATTAAATTAACACATTGGCCTAGTCGGTCACCTGCGAATCCATCGTACGGAGGCTGGTCAACAAGTACCTGATGCTCCGACATACAGTGGCCACGCCCGCCTCCACTGCTGTTACTGGTCCCACACCTTTACACACCGAATGGGTCTATTATGACACATTCGACTCCAAGAAAACCAGCGGATAACCATCGGAAGCTAAAACACATCAGCACACACTACCTACATTAATACATTTACAACACCTTCACCATCATCATATACCTGAAAATATAATGGTTTTCTAGAAATCGTGGCTTGGAAGGCTACCAATCTGACGCTTACACCGATTCACGACGTCGTTCCAGTATGTGTACTGTGTGTGTTGAGTGGCTGGCTAGTGGAATGGGAGTCAGACGGCATTATGGAGACCACGTCGTGCTGTGGCGTACGAAGATGGCTACGCCGACCGTTCAGCCAATGCGCCCACTCCCACATCATACAACTGACCCGTTGAATAGATGCCCAAAGATTGAAATGTTCTGCCGCATCTAAGCGATACACTCTGGCATCATCATACTGCAAACACGCGTTGCTGATGTCAACAATTACTGAAAACAATTGGGTTTTCAGAATTTTACTGTATAACTCCGGAACTAAGCTCCCAACTCATGATCTCTTTCCTTTGGGCTGGTGAAGAGAATACTGTTCAATGTGCTAGTGTATCAAAAAATCTCGTCGTGCATGAAAAACCCTTCTGTGTAAGGACCATCATCCATTGCTCTACGTGATAACGAAGACATCATAAAATGTTCCATAAAATTGCTATGGAAATAGACGACTCTGGATGCTTCGTGCGATGCATTAAAAGAAGGAGAGATGTGAATTCTTCAATGAAAATTGTATCGTCTCATTCTGCTCTAATTGGAAACGTTTAAAGACCAATTAGGTTATTAGTAAACGAAATAAAACTATATATTGATCATTATTTCTTCAAGCAATATTTACATTTCTATGGGTATCAAAAATCCATCCACATCCAAATGATCGCCTCTACCGAATGCTTAATCTGCTTTGCTGTTTTCTAACTAACAAACTATTCTAGAATGACTTCAAGTTACTTTTAATTAGTTTTTCCATGTTCACCAACACAAAGCCCGTGGATTAATATTTAAGAGCTGTGGTTCACTCTTTACGGACAATAGGGTTGGCTAGAAATCCTATGTGCATTTGTGCGCCTTTTTAGGAAATAGGTCACGCACTGTATGGAAAAGTGTTTACTCGAGCGTTCTACAGTCACGACCTCCAGGTAAACGCCGCTTTTTCAATTGTGAACAGATATTCCGTTTTTACCTGGTTAGAGGTAGAAGCAAGACTCACCTCGGCTGCCTTTGGTGTGGAGTCAACGCGGGTAAGGCATGTGAAAAACAAAGGAGGCTCAGACCCCAAGACCACGCAGTGTGCACGTAAAAAAGAAGGATGCGTGCATGCCTCCACTGACTCGTCGCATTTGGCGTCTCAATGTTCACCAGTGGAATATGACAGTGATCCTTATCAACCCTCACCTCTTGCGCTTAAGATACCATGGCACAAATATGGTTGCTGACACAGGCTCGTTCTTCGCACAAATGTTTACTGAGGTGTATGAAAGTATTAATTAAAATTGTAATGTGATCTCTCAGAGAGAACAAGGGAAAGATGGGAAAAGCACACTATTTTTCGTATAACCCTGTAAGAAATGATACATTCCTTGTTAACAAAACCGATTCACTGTTTGCGATTTTGAATAATGACCGGTTACTCCGCTTCGGATGATGAACTTAACCTGAAATATTCATATCCATATTCGAACCGAGTCTGAAATGTTTTATTAAGAAGCAATAACTCCAGGTTCAGGCACATTTTCCTCAGAAAGTACACCATACCGGCGTGTTGTTGTAAAAATTTTGAAATTAAATGAGTTCCGCTATTAATTGTACTAGTTGCGTAACATTATTTGATGATATTTGTCCAGACATTTTTTGACGTTTGGATATTACATTATGATGACACACATATTTTTAAGGTTCTCGCCCACTACACTAACATATTTTCATCTGGGGTTAATGTTTAACATTGTAATGTTTCAACTGGGAGACACCATTATTATTTGGTTAGGAAATTATCTAATTTGGTCTTCTCCATAACTGATGGATCGCACTTTTTGTGTTCACTTCAATGTCTGGATCATGAGCCTTTGCAACATGGTTGACTCTCGTGCCAGCACGTCCTGTCGATCTCGCCTCCGGACGAGAATATACTGCAGCAGCTGCCAGCGCCGCGACCGAAGGTGCATCCATGTGGCATTCTCCCGCGTCAGAAGGCGGAAAAAGGTGTTGGTCAGCAGGAGACGGTGTTGCGCACACGCTCACAGATAAAAAAGGCCTGAAAAGTTAATGCTACTGAGACCGTGTGGACCGCGCAATCCCTGCTAGGCAGCATGGTCTGTCCCAACACGGGCTTTGAAGTCACCAAACACAGTCAATTTTTCCAGCTTCAGCACACTAGCCAGCAGGACGTGCAGGCCCTTGTAGAATTTGTAATTCGCCGCATCAGAGCTCGTCATTGGCGGAGCATAGGCGCTGATGATGGTGGCGAATTTGTCTCCCCGAAGAGGCAGATGGAGGCTCATCAGGCGATCATTAATACCCTGCTGCAGACCGGGCAGACGTCCCACGATGTCGGTCCAGATGTCAAAGGCAACACCAGCGTCGCATCGCTCTGCCTTTGGCCGGTCAGCACAGAAGAAGCTGTACCACCTCCTCAAGTTGACCCTTTCTCAGAGAATTGGGACTCGCTGAGAGAAGCAATGTTTACTTTGTAGCGCGCCAGTTTGAGTGACAAGAGCCGTCCACTGTTCAGGCTGGTAGCCCCTAGGATTGTCTGAAAGGGAACTAACATTCCAGGCTGATATACAGCGGACAAATCTTAGCAGCCCGAAGGATACGCACATAGGATGGAAAGGGGGTAAATGTTGATTTTTTGAGTTTAACGACATCGTATTTTGCGATCTGCGAGCCGCGGCCGGCTGCAGAAGAAGTAAAATTGGCTCTTTCCTCCGTGAGGAAACAAGCTGTTCTGTCCCTCAATAGGGCTGCTCGGACATCCCAGCCGGCTGCCGAACTCCACTTTGCGTCGAGGTTTTGTTTTAGGGGGATAGCGACCCGAGTTAGCCTGGGCCAACTACGGGGTTTGCTGTCACCCCTACCGTAGGAATTGTTGAGAGGCGGGAGGTGGGAAGTTTGGGAGTCAGACATACCGGGTGTGGAGGCACAAACAACACCGGAGACCTTCACCTGTTTTAGCCCACCGGTCGTGACGTTTGCCTGGGGTGTGACCGCTGCGAAGAACCAAACTTCGAGGAGCCACAGGTGAGAGTTGCGTGCAAGTAAGAGGTGGCCACAGAAGCATTCACTTACTGTAAGAGCAAAAGGAGTGACAAAATGACATTTGTGTGTTGCTAAACCTAACCAGTACCACTTCGTCCCCCCCCCTCCACACACGACGACAGTTCGACCGTCGATTTCGACGAGGTCCACCGTATGCTCCACACCAGGTGGTGCAGGGACGGTGACTTGCGCGTGAATGGTTTTAAGTGATAGTAGCCTTGCGCTGCAGCTACCGCACTCTCTCCTCCTCCCCACCTGAGCCCGGTGTCAAGACAGAGTCAAGAAGACCGGAGATGGGAGAGGGCGCAGGTGGCTGGCGCGGCCGGAGCCGCCCCTGGGCGTGCCACCACACCTGGCTCGGATCCCACGGTGTGGGAGTGCCATAAAGACCACATAAAGAAGGAGCCATTGCAACCTGACTCTCAGTCCGCCAGTCAGCCACTCCACAAAACACACATTGGGCTGGCCACGCGGTCCGAGTTATCCCGTCAGTTGGCAACCTTCCAAGCCACGGCTAGCGCACCGTGATAGTTTTCAAGCGCGTCAGATTGTTTATAGTGAGGAATATGCACTGAGCTGTTGACTTCACTCCCTCCCACCCCCACAGTCAGACCACCGTCCAAGAGCTATCGGTGTTTTGATGTGGTATTGGGTGAATTGGCTGGACGAGGTTGGCGTACTATTCTTTCGCGCGTCACAGCACCACCTGGCCCATATATAATTTACACACCAGGATCGTGCTTAAATGTCGATTCACGACGTCGGCCCCGCAAGTGCTGTGTTGAGTGGCTGACTAGTGGAATGGGAGTCAGACTATGGACCACGTCGTTGTGGCGTACGGAGATGGGTACGCTGACCGTTCAAATCCAATGCGCCTACTCCCACATCATACAACTGACCTGCTGAATATCGCAAGTTTGAAATGTTCTGCCGCATCTGAGCGCTACACTCCGGCATCATACTGCAACACGCGTTGTTGATGTCACCAATTGAAAACAATTGGGTTTTCAGAATTTTACTTCTATCACCTGGAACAAGCTCTACTCGTGATCTTTCCTTTCGGTAAAGAGAATAATACTGTTCAATACATGCGCTAATGTTTTCAGAAAATCTCTCGTCGTGCAGGGAAAAACCCTTCTTGTGTATGAAGACCATCATCCATTGTTTCCTATGGGATTACGAAGACATCATTAAATGTTCCATACATTTCTATGGAAATAGACGACTCTTGGATGCTTCGTGCGATGCCTTAAAATATATAATTCTTAAATGAAAAATTGTATCGTCTCATTCTGCTCTAATGGGAAACGCGTTTAAAGACCACCAGGGTTATACGTTAATGAAATAAAACTATATTTTGACCATAAATTCTTTAATCAATATCTGCTGCATTTTATGGGCATCAAAACCATCCACATCCAAATGATTGCCTCTACCGAATGCCTTCTCACTGCCGCCTAACATACTGTTTCATCATCCTTCATCTAACCACACCTCTCTCACATACAACACACTCCTGGCTACACAAAACGCAATCGGTAACATTACTATTCCTACCTTTTACATTTCTACTCGCATTCAACGTTTCATAATAACTGTACTGGCCTAAAGGTAAATTATCAAAAGCAGCGCGTATGCTCGCCAAATCATATTTTCGGTTTTCAGAATTTGTATTTCTCAATCCCAGCAAACACCGATAAACCAGTTTGACTTAAAGAAAGTATATTTCAAATAATAATACCAACAATTGCAAAAATTTTTAAAATAGCACTCGACAGAAGATCAGCGTACGAGCCAGCCAATCCAATCTTTCCTTTGAGGGATACAAAGTACAAACCAGGACTTCTGGTAGACTTCGGATTTATGTATTTCATTATTTTGCAAAGAGAGGCTTCCAGTACATCAAAACTGGCACTGCATACATTTCATCGACCGCTTCTGTCCAACGAGTGACAAATTTGTGACGCAGGATCTACCTCTACGGAAACCGTTCTAAATGGATAGTGCAGATTGTTATGTTCGAAGAACTGCATTAGTTGTTGCTTGATTATTTTTCCATGATTTTGCAGCAAACTGAAGTAAGACTGACTGGTCGATAATTGTTAGTAGAGACCCGGCTCTTAACTCTCTTATAGTAGCGGCGTGTAATCCATGCGAATTTCCAGTCGGCTTGGTGATTTCCAGTCTGGAAGGAT
>WEDG01003888.1:5000-102848 GCA_017591395.1 Schistocephalus solidus
CTACCAGTAGATTTGGCACTGCGACAGGCCAGCCTGCCTTTAAACATGCGTCCATGCGCGAGAGCGCACGCCATCATGTCTGAAAGTGCGGACTGCGTAGAATCACGTCCCACCACCACCAACTTCACCCCGCCGCCGCAGCCGCCGCCGAAATCACCATCTTCACAACCACACCGTTTGTGAGCAGAAAGGGCCAGAATTTTGCATGTACACAGGCAACTGCGGTGATGTTGGCAAATGTTGAGTTTTTGCGCCAGCGCAAGTTTGTATCTGCGTGCGCCAAGTGGTGTCGTGGTTGCTTACAGTATGTGCAGAGGGCCACACGGGGAGGGCGCATGTGGGGGGGGGAGGTGACAGAGGTGGGGGAAATAGTGTTGACTCCACCAGACACGAGACGTTCACTCAAACAGGTGAGCAGAAATTAGGATGGTTCTGATGTGCATGTTTTGTTGTGATGCTAGCTGTCATTGACGCCTTTGAACCGCTTTTTCGTACAGGGCTGGTACGGGCTAGGTGCAGGTGGGCACAAATTGTAGTCGCGCGTCGGGGACTTCAAAGGACAACACAGATAAAAGGGTGTCGGAACTACAGATAACTGAGGCCTGCATGGCTTTTAAAGCCTATGACCGAGTGATGCACACGTGCACAACAAGCACAATTCGGACTTCTCCTCCTCCTCCCCTCCTCCTCCTCCTCCTCCTCCCTCCTCCTCCTCCTCCTCCTCCTCCTCCTCCTCCTCCCTCCTCCTCCTCCTCCTCCTCCTCCTCCTCCCTCCTCCTCCTCCCTCCTCCCTCCTCCTCCTCCTCCTCCTCCTCCTCCTCCTCCTCCTCCTCCTCCTCCCTCCTCCCTCCCTCCTCCTCCTCCTCCCTCCTCCTCCCTCCCTCCTCCCTCCTCCTCCCTCCTCCTCCCTCCCTCCTCCCTCCTCCTCCTCCTCCTCCTCCTTCTTTCGCATTATAATAATTATTTTTCCTTATATTTCTTTGTGTACGACTTCCTGTCTTCAATTCTTGTGCCGCATGATGAAGGAGCATTATGTGTCATAAAGCTTTTGAAAATATTATTTTAAGTGTGGCCTAAAAATATGGAGTCTCATACGCACAGATGAAGGAAAAAGCTAATACTTGTTGACTGTCCTCATGATGCGTTTTGTTTACTGAAGGGTGTTTTAATTGCAGAGTTTAAACCCTATTTTTTAGTGGTAATCTATGCTGTTTCACTAAAATCTCAATCAGGCCAGGATACCGAATAATCTTGCAGTGTGGGATTAGAAACCAAGGAACCAAACCAATTTCGCTATAGTCATCCGATGGCATTGACGTTATTTCCACTTGTGGAATAGGATTTTGAAAGGAGACAGCACCTACTACTACTGCTACTACTACTACTACTACTACTACCACTACTACTACTACTACTACTACTACTACTACTACTACTACTACTACTACTACTACTACTACTGCTACTACTACTACTACTACTACTACTACTGACTACTACTACTGCTACTGCTACTGCTGCTACTACTGCTACTACTACTACTGCTACTACTACTGCTATGCTACTGCTACTACTGCTACTGCTACTGCTACTGCTACTGCTACTGCTGCTGCTACTGCTACTGCTACTGCTACTGCTGCTGCTACTGCTGCTGCTGCTACTGCTGCTGCTGCTGCTGCTACTGCTGCTGCTGCTGCTACTGCTGCTGCTGCTACTGCTGCTGCTGCTACTGCTGCTGCTGCTGCTGCTGCTGCTGCTGCTGCTGCTACTACTACTACTACTACTACTAGCTACTATCATACTACTACTACTACTACTACTACTACTACTACTACTACTACTACTAATACTACTATGCTACTACTACTACTACTACTACTACTACTAATGCCACTACTACTACTACTGCTACTACTACTACTGCTACTCACTACTACTGCTACTACTACTATTACTACTACTAATACTACTACTATTAGTACTAATACTACTACTTACTAATACTACTACGACCACAAACACTACCACTATCACCACCAGTTAAAAGTGTAATCTTTATGTTACGATAAATATCCGATCAAAGTTCATCCCATAGGAGCTTTACTTAATAATTTTTTCTTTTTCTGCTTTATTTAGCCAAATTTAGTTTGCATGATGTTCGAGTTCGCAGAGAACTTTTGTGCTCTGGGCCTGAATGATGTGGAAATTGGCCTCTTCTGCGCACTTGTTCTTACAAAACCAGGTGAGCTTCCTCAATTTTAAGAGAAGGTTTTCTGTCCAAGTCTTTAAAATTAGGCAGAAACATTTGATGGTTCTTAGAACTGGCATAACCGCCAAGGGTTCCTGCATAAAGATGGTGTGCAATAATAGCCTTCTACACCCGCCAACTTGGCATCAAGTAACTTTGAACGCGCATTATTTTTTGTATTTTGAATAGATTTCAGCTAGTCCAAAAAATAATCGTTTCGGTAAGCGGACGTGAATGGCTTCGTATAAGGAGCATCAATCAAGTTCCAGTGAAATTCAGTCCGAACGGATACAAAACCCTCAACTGATGTTTTTAGCTATCATGGGGATTGCGAATCCGTGGTCGACGACTGCAAATTAGACAAGTCCGAACGTTTCAGTTCGGTTTCCCACGGCACACACATATAACACGTTTTTGAAATAGCCGAGTTAGATGAAATATACTATTGCTTTGCTTCCTTTAAATGTTTCGTCGAAGGATATGTTAGTAAAGGGTTTTGGCAGATTTGAATAATTCATTTGACCCACTTGTGAAAAACTCGGCGGCCTCGGTGGGATTCGAACCCACGCTAGCAAGGGGAAGGCTTTATTACAGCCTAAACTCTAGCCAACTGAGCTACGAGGCCCCTAGCTGGCGTGGGTTCGAATCCCACCGAGGCCGCCGAGTTTTTCACAAGTGGGTCAAATGAAGGAAAAGTAGTTTATAGTCATAAAGTACTACTTAATGCAATTAAGTAAACACGTATTCTATATTTATTGTATGATCACAGGGACGTTCGAGTGGCCTCACGAAGTTCTGTTTCTCCTAGATCGATCAGGTCTCTCGGACCCAGCTAAGGTGGCCTCCATTCAGGATCGCCTGTTGACTGCCCTGAGACTTCAACTGGAAAAGTCTTCTTCACAAAATGGTCGACTAGCGCAGATTGTTCTAGCAATGAATCAACTTACGAGCCTTGGACAGGCAGCTCAATTGAGCATCAGGTGGTATCGCGAGAACTGGTATCGTACCAGCTTGGCACCGCTTTACGCAGAAATTTATGACGTACCTCATGAGGAAGCGGCAGCAATATCTTCGACAGTACAAGCCACCACAAACACCACAATGTCTTCATCAGGGGACGTGAGACAAGAGCAACCAACGCCAACGTCACCGACACAGGTGAACAGTGGTCAGGATTTCAGAAGCAACCTGTGTGCGGAATTCTCGACCGCCGGTTACAATGTAGGGTATCCATCGTCAGAAGACAACGCTGTTGACTTTGGTTCATCACCGAATCCACAAACTATCGTTCATCATCAGTACCGACGCACGGAAGGTGCGGTTCGATTCGCTCCTCGTACTCCAGAAAGACAACAGCTGAACGCACTCAGACAATCGCACAACTTTTATAGTGAATTTATGAGTAATTTCGATGAACCAGCACAGTCACAGCAGCTTCAACAGCAACCTCAAGAACATAAACAACAGCAAGACCTTTCCGAGGTATTTGTAAGCCCTAGCTCGGAACCTGTTTATGTTGAAGAGTCAATGCAAGCGGTCGAAGAGAGCGTCCCGGTCCAGCCATCCTCGGGAACCTATGGCCCGGGCTTTGATGCCTTTTCTACGGACATGTCCGTCGTGGACAAGCAGCCACCACCAAGGGATGAGCAGCGACCTCCGTTGATCAAATTGAAACCGGAGACCGGCGTCTACGTTCAATCTATCGAGGCCATGACCTTGAAGATCGAGCCGCCCCCTTTACCAACGATGCTGGATTTGCCTAGTGGCACCTCTACGAGCACCTATCCTGACAGTCAATCCCGTTCTCGAAGTCTTAGCTCACCAGGCCCTCTATCAGCTGCTTCACTCTTCACAGGATTCGACAACCAGTTGTCCTCAGAAATGAGCAATGCTCAATCTGTGGGTCAGGTCTATTCCCAGCCCCCATCAGTAGAAGAGGTGCTACCAGCGGCTATGAGAGAGGTGTATTCCAAGACATCAACCGAAGGAACTTCAAACGGCCCTCAGTCCCCACAGGGTACTTCGTCAAAAGATCAGTTACTCGGTGTGCAGACGGGAAAAGGAAAGGATCCGGAGGTTGGCAGCCAACAAGTTTGGAAATCCGGACTGGTCACCCTAGGGGATCGTAGTTACAACGTTGGTGTCCGTGATTCACCGGGGAATGGTGCACTTGGAGCTGTCTATGAGAAACAGTGGTCGTTAGGGGATAGAAAAGAGCAAAACGACGGTGGCGGTGAACAGGAATCTGCCTCCTCGATGCTGGTTTCCATAATCCCTCCGTTAGTGAACGTCGATGTTTGTAGCGAAACGACCAACCAACCGGAATGTGGAGTGGAAAATGACGGAGCCCCGATCGACTCAAGCAGCCTTCGGTAGGTTTTGTATCGTCAAATATTTCCACTTTTATGAGGAAGATATAGATTTTGTTTCATAGAAGGCGCGTGCGGCATTTTAACCACCACGTTAGGAGAGATAATCGAAGACATTGGAATGTACCTTGCTTTCTTCAAGAAAAGTTTTGTGAACATCCGATTACATGTTTGTGTTACAGCAAAGTCGTCCTCTTACCTACGGCCTTGTCGCTCTTGGAATGTCCAACTAGAGGTAAAGGGTACTGGGCTCCCGGTCGTATCGGATACTGTCTCTGAAGATGGTTTAGATTTGGAATCTGAGAGGTGAGGCGAATAAATTTATTGTCCCAGCGAGCGCATCTACCTCTTCTCAAAGTAACCCTATTAATGGCGGTTGCGTAAGGTGGCCTACTGCCGGAATGACTTCCTGTACTCACCGGATTCGAGCGTAGACGCCTCCGACACACCAGTTTGAAATTTATAGGATTGTGTCGGCCAGTGTTGATTAAAGCCTTATTTGGAGGCAAGTAACAGTCGTCAGATAATACGGTTTTTGGCTTAAGATGGCCTATCTCGTGATATGTTTACCGAAATTATAAAATGTGCTTTCGATCAGAAAAGATTGCTGAAGTAAGGTTGTAGTATTAATTATTCGGCAGTCAAAATCCAAGATATTTCAGTCACTTCAGGGTTCTGGATTTTGAACAGGCGTCTTTTCGACCGCCTGTAACGACTGCACAGCAAAAATGACTACTTAAGTACCAAGATTTTCCCACAGATTTTCACTGGCCCAATAAATTCAAGGATATTTTATAGGAAGCAGGCATAAAAATATCATTTCTTATAATCGTTTGTGGAAAAAGTACGTCCTTATTATAATTTATACTTCAAGAAAGAGTAGCTTTCGGTTTTAAAAACGTTCTAATTATGAGCTCTTTGAAGACCGTGAAATGTCCAGTTATAAAACATTGTAGCTGCAAGTATATTAAAGCCGCTTGTAAATCATACAACGTGGTCCCACGCACTGGACAGTTTTATGAGCACTATGTGACATCTTAGTGACTTATAGAAATGTCGGATTTTGCTTTCCCAGAAAATATGCAGCTTGTAGTTCAGAAAACTGGAATAAAAGTGTGACAGCAGGTTGGGTTCAAAAGTACTCAGAAACGTAAACGTTTTTTCGAAAATCAATGGGAGCAACTTATGCTACTTGACTAGACATTTTTTTTGCAGAATGCAGTATGTACAGGAGGCCGAAACGAAGCTCGTTCGAGAACCGGCATCCTGTCGTGAGTGAAATATCTTGGGATTATGCTGTCGAATAAGTAACATTGCCACCATACCCATGCAATCTGTTATAATCGTAAATGCACTGTAGAATTTCAATTAAAATTTAACGAGATAACACATCTGCTGTACTTCTTACGCAGCCGATATGCCAGATCAGTGTCCCGATAGGTCTGAAAGTACAACCACCACTGTGTGGTTCGTCACTCCTTATTCGTCCACTGAGAGAGCCTGCATATTTTGCAGTTAGCCCGCACCAAAGGATGGGCGCTCCACTGTTCTTGTCCATTGGACGGTTCGGGCAGCCTGCAGATAGGTTCTTATTGACAAACCCCGCCTTGGTTGGGGGGGGGGGATAAATGTCGACCTGGCGAACCAACAAGCAAACTTCCTCAAATCGGTGTTGCCGATGTTGAACTATGATATACTGCATGCGAAAATGAAATCAGTATACGACCGGTACGAGAAATAGTTAAAAGAGCGGGTGAAAAAGCCGAAGTGGTGGAGCCCATGACGCAGAATTTGCTGTGTCCCCATCACCCTTATACGGCATATGAAAATCAGGTTTCTCCGAAGCACTGTTTGCAGATGAGAAGCTAGATCAATGACGTCCATTCACCCTCCGATTGCATCCATAGTCTCATGCTACAGCTGATTTCGAGACTCAAGAAAATAACCTGAAATCTTTAGCAATGCTTCCAGATATAACTTCGGTGACAGTGCTGTTATAACTTCGGTGACAGTGCTGTTCACAGAGCAAGAGCAGGTTAGATGATTTATGAACGTTGGAAGATCTCTTCGAGGTGACACGAGGAAAACGATAGAATAATTCCTCAAGAAACACCAACCAATTAAAGAAAGCTTAAGAATGCGAGGAAATGTGCTCCAAATTAGCTAGATTTCCTAGCGCCATAGTATTATCTAATTCCAAATATAAACTTTCAAGAAAAGTAAAGGCCCTAAAGATTAATGTGTGAAGTTAAACGTTCGTCCATTCGTTGTATAATCGAGTTTGCCGAGGTACAAGCATTCAAACATCTTCCAAACTACTATTGCCTCCGGTGGCTTGAAAGATTCCCAGCCCAGCTATTAGGAGAAAGCCAGTAATTAACAGAATTCTAACCATTTTTAGATAATTTTCCCTATTAAGAAGTTTCGAAAACATAGTCTAGAAAACATTTTTATTGGAAAGCCTAGTTGAACATTGCCGTCAATGTTCATTTGCTTCCATGAGGTTAAGACTTCCAAACGCACATTCTTCTCCATTAACAAAGGAGGATTAACACTTTATGCGTTTAAAAATAGGAATAATCCAAGAAATGCGAACAAACTCATCTCAGAAGGAGCTCTGTGTCCTTACAATCTTTTTCTTTGTTCATTTAGGTAATTCTTTTCCTAAAGTGCCGCAGGAATCCACGGACTGGGTCTCATCCATCCATGTTTGGTTGCCTCCAAAGAATCGACACCCATCCTGACTCATACACATGCCTTCGCCTGATCATGCGTGCTCTGTCGTTCCAACACCCGCGTCCTCGTCTTCACACCTAGGGGGCAACTCGCTGGGGCAACTACCACATCTCCAGTCTCGACAATTTCCTGATTAACTCCAGCTGGTTCATCTACCTCCATCCATTATCGCCATTTTCCCACATTGCATTGTCATCCCCACCAGCTCTCCAGCCGTACTGATGGTAGGCAGTCTACTTACCAAATTCAGGTTTGATTAAAAGCAAAAAAAACAGGGAAACAATTACTTCTAGTGCCTTGTTAAGAAAAAGGCAGCTGTCATCACACCCATATCACCACCGCCGACGCCATCCCACAAACAACAGCAGCAGCAGCTACGCAAGTGCCTCCCGATGTAAGCTCCTGCCAAACTACCTCCCTATCGTCTCCACAAAAAGCACTCAGGAACGTCCTTTTGAGTAACGAATTAATTTTGCTTTTTTCACTTTTGGGTTATTTTACGCATACGCGCGCAAACGCGCGCAACCGCAATTACATTCTGCTCCCCTTACGGAACTTTGTTATATCCCATTTTTGTAAGCTAGCCAGTCATTGCCTTCTATGATTACGCTCTTGGCATTTGGGCCTATTTTCCTTCTTTTTCTTCAACTCCTCCTCTATAAATAGTTTTACTATCTTTGAATTTTCAAATGGCAGTGGTATGACAGTTTTGGAACGCCCTTTCACACACACACACACACACAGCTCAGGTACCCACTTGACCACTGTTATTCCGTCGTCCAAACCATATTTTTATGTAATGAGCACATGAGGAACCCGAATATCTCCCGTCATTTTGGCAACTAAGGACCCCTTCTTGGACTTCTCCTCTCCCAGCTCCCTGCAGTTGTTTGTTTGGGTACTTGCCGCCATTCGCTGTTATATCGGTCCTCCGCTCTGGTCACTATCATGCAAAGGTGTGCGCGCGCTCTCACGCATCCCCTTCCTAACGTAACTTGTCTCACAATCAGACAATTACTTTCTCAGGAAACGGGTGGGTTCAGTGCCAAGTGTTCACTGCAAGCCCGAAGCACGGGACCGAAGTTTTCTCAGGGAGCCTGATCATGTTCTCCACCCCCACAGCCTCCTCTCCTCACATCATCAGCTATCGTATTCTTTCTTGGTATAGTCAAGTTTGGCTTCTTTTCTTCATTATCTTGTGCACTTTATTTTCTCAGACCCATCGGCAGCGGGTGCCCTATGTGCGGGATATCAGCGCTGCTTTGTTTACTTTTGCGGACATCGTTTGTGTACTCCCCTCCTTCCGTCCTGTTTGTCCACAATACTAGCTATCCCATAAATTTTGCTAGTATTTATATCTCCTAAGAAGGTATCCTTAGCAAGACAGGCTACAAGCCGGAATCAGGTAGGGGTATTTTAAAATAAACGCAGTTTGCCGAAATGAAGAACATCTTCACCTATTTTGCGAAAAATTTCGGTTCGGCCAATGAGAATCCATTCGTGCAGAAACGTGTGTTAAGTGCACATACTCTAATTTACGATGTCTAATTTATACACGAGCAAACAGAAGCGCAGCGTGATATCAATTGAACTATCCGGTGAGTCTTATAAGACAGTTCGTTTTCTTCATCTGGCTGCTTTTCCTCAATATCACTTTGAGGACTTCAGTTCACGTGCAACGAGGAGCGGATGCCTCCATGCCCCAGGGTGAATTACCCTTACTAGCCCCCTGATCAGAAAAATGTAACCGAGGAATAAAGAAGAAAATTCCTCCTGGCCAGGGTGCCGTTGTCAGCCACCAGTGTCCTAGACCTTGAGCATACAAAGCTGACAGAGGCATCAAGTTGTTGGTACATTTGCCGTTGGTGGATTGGACGCTCACCGGTCGGCTACAAGACTCATTTTTCCTGTTTTGCCTTGGGGCTCATTCTCGAGTCGCGCCAGCAGCCACACAGCGGCTAGGAGTATGGCAACATAACATTACTGAAAAAGATAAGGGAGACTGAAATAACCATTTCTGACGTATAAGCCATCATCAGGTAGCCATACCCAACCCCAGGTGGCGCACCATCTGAGGCTCGAACCCGCAACTTCTTGGTTAGAATTCTAACGCTCTAACCATTGAGCCACGGTCCGTCAGTGTCCTAGATCATGAACATCCGAAGCCGGAAGAGGAGTCTAGGTGGTCACTGTATTGTGCGCTGCAGGTTCACGCTTCATCGACCGTGACCAAGAGTAAAGGCATTCTGCTTCCAGTATCAGTTTTAGAAAGCTAATTGACTAAGTGATTACTACATTAGTAGTCGAAAATGGTTGTGAACAGGCGTCAGGTGACCCCCCGGATGCGAGCGAACCAGCAATCGTCGCATTAAGTACGAACATTGGCGGTGAATGTGGCAGCTGCTAATTCTGATGAAATTTCTACCACCGAGACCATCGGCCTCCACTGTGTGCTGCACGAAATGGGCACAGTACTGGTGACTTGCACATGAATTAGTTCATGGTGATACATCCCTATTCTGCGGCCACCGCATTCTCTCCTCGCTCATCACCTACCTTGCCCCCTTGACAAGACAATGTCAAGATGACCGGAGGTGAGTTCGGGTACCACACACGACCTGCCTCTGCGCAACGTACAAATATTTCCTGCAAACTATGATAGTCGCGTTATGATGGTCGCATTTGACGGTCGCATTATGACTGCAGTCAATCATTGCTGGTCCTCATGGTGCGTCCATCAGTCTCACACGTCTTCGCACAACATGCAACTAAATAACCGAATGATTCTTCTGGAAAAAGTTCGTGGGGGCTGCGCCGGTAAGACTGAGTAAAAAGCGTGGGGCTAACTATATGCTTGCAATGGGTTTACTAACCACTTAGAGATAAAAAGTATATGACTGGTAGTCTCTAACTCGAAATAGTGAAAATTCTCGTCAAACAATGCAAATTGGATGTTCACAGCGATCTTTTATCAGTCGACAGATGTGCTGATGTGTTAAAATGGTTTGTAGGCTGACAGGTGTAAATTACTGTTGTTTGGGCATCGACAACAGAGCAGGTTCCCGAGGACTGCTGTAGATTACCGAGTTCTTATGAACGCAGCTGGTATTCTAAGGCCGATCCAACGAGCACCATGCGATACGCGGACTGAAATTGTTTTCGAATGCGTCGAACTTATTTCCACACACTGTCTACAGGGAGAGGGACTGTCACGAGGGACGACGTCCACCACGTGTGCGTTCCACGGGGTGGACGCAGTACCGGTGACTTGCGCAGCAGCTTCTGCCCTGGGCTCCGATGGCAAGAAAATATTAAGACGACCGTAAATTTTCCTAAGTTGAGTGGTCCGAACTACAGCTTAGTCCAGATCAAGAATAAGCAACTGGAGAAACAAATGTATTTTACATAAAAGACTCAAAATACATATTAGAGCCATTGTTAGCAATAACTTCTTCGATTCTCGGTCTGAACTTGGCACACGTGTTCCTGATCTACTCCGGTGACGTCGTGCTCCACTCTCTAACAATGGAGGTCTTCAGGGGCTCAAATGCTGTTGTGAGGCTTGTTGCAGGCCTTTCCCTCGAAATACGCCCAAATGCTGTAGTCGTGGGGATTTAATTTTGGTAAGGATGGTGGCCACATATCCTTGGGGCAGAAATAAGGCATGTGGTCTTCCAGCCACTTCTGTGTCTTCCGTGACGTATATGGAGGCACACTATCTTGCCGGAAGACCAAAATGTCGTCTGGCGTGTAATTTAAATCCATCCAAGGTTTGACAGTCTTCTGAAGAACATCCAGGTATACGTCTGTGTTCACTTTGACCCCGGCCTTGATGAACACAGGGGTATTACTTTGCCGTCTGAGGCGATCAGGCCAAAGACCATCACAGACTCAGAGTGTTTGGTCTGAAACGTATACTTAACATTCTCAGGTACCTCATAGACCTTCAGGGGGTATACGTAGCGATCAGTTCCACTGTTGGACACCGAATCGACCGTGAAGAGTTTTTACTCTGAGTAGAGCAACATGTGTGGTCCTTTCTGGAGGAAACTTAAGGTTCTCTTACTTCTTTATAGTCGCTTCTTTTTCAAAGCCTCAGTAGCGAGATGCTTCCTTGTCCTAGCCATTAACTTAGCCTTCAGGTCCTTTTTTCATTACATTTTTGACAGTACGCCCTGACACCTCAAGCTCAAAGCCATCCTCCTCATGCTTCCGACTGGATTACAACGAATACGATCCCGGACAGCCCAAATAAGACGAGGGGTTCGAACGTTTTTGTTTTTCCACTACCAGGCTTCCCGTCGATGAGGCCGAACTTCTTATAACGGTCGTAATGGTTTAAAACTATTGACCTGGCCATTTCAAATTTAGCAGCAATATCCGTTGGCGAGAGGCCGTTGAGACTAAGCTTAATAACTGCCCTATTTTTTTAATGGAAAAATATTTGAAAAATGTTTCCGAGGTATTGTTGTTGTATTGCTACCACGGTATTTTGAAGTAAAAGTGTAGGTTTCCATACAAATATTTGCAGAAAGTAGCGGCAAAACCATAACGACATTTACCGTCGCATTCGGCATCAAGACGGCCAAAGGTGGGCTCGAGTGCAGTGACTGACAGATCTATGTCCTCCGCCTACGCGTCCCACACGGAACCAGCGCGCAAAATATACCGGGTTTTCACAGAAAGGGGAGCCAGATCGCACGTTTGTGAGAGCACCATAGAAGCCTTATTAAAGAGGAGACTTTCGGCCTGACTCCCAGTCGCCGAGCCAGTCACCCGCATTCACGCAGTACCGACCACGAGGACCGCGTTAGCCAGGCTGCTGGCAGTCTTCTAGGCCACGGCTTTTAGCGCATCGTGATAGTTTAAAAGTGCGTCAGATTTATTATAGTGAGGAATGTGCGGACATTGAGGTCATCAAGAAAAACCAACATGTCCGCCCTTGACACAGTTTCGAGGATGCCGTACAGGTCTCCATGGATTTTGTTTTTGGCGTCATCCGATTTGGTTATTGAGAGTTCATAAGCGATGGGGCTGGTGGCATGGCGTGGCAGGTTCATTGTTATGAGACGGTCATTGACGCCCTGTGACAGATAAGACATCCCACTCATGACGTCGTTCCTAATAGAGAGGGCGCCTTCGACTTCTCGTCGCACTGCCCTTGGGCATCCGATCCACAAGCAAGTGTATCCGGCACCCACTTCCTCCAGCTGACTCTGTTGCGGGAAGCGGATCTCACAGAGAGCCGCAACGCCCGCTTTGTAACGGGCCGATTCGCGACCGACCAGCAGCGTCCCCCCTTTTGGGCGGTTCGCCATCGGGTTGTCCAAAAGGGAACGACCTACCAGGCTGCCAGAATGCGCAGGGCCACTCAACCAGCCTCTGGGGACGAGAGGATGAGGGCAGGTATTGTTGTTTATAGTAGTTTTTCAAACGTACAGTTGTGCCTAAGGGCTGCAGTCAGCCTGCCGACGGCATGCTCTACTAACAATTTTTAGGACGAATTCCACCCTGGATGATGACTATGTGTAGTCGGTAGACACCACGAGTCATCTTGAAGCGCCTGCTGGCTCATATGTCAGCCTCTGTAGGAATTTTGCGTTTAAGGATGGGGATTAGTTCGGGCGCGTAGACGCGCGCCAGACACTCTCCTCTAGTCGAGTACGGTAACCTGAGTTTGACCACCATGCTGAGCACGGTTTCGTGGAGCCACAGATGAGAGCTGTGCGCCAGGGCGGGAAAGGCAGACGTATCGCCCGATGTCTGGCGGGGGACTGCTTATGGGTGCTTCGGTAAGGACAACTTGTATGGCAGCCTAATCTGGACACAAGAATAGGAACAGCTCACAAAGCATTTGGCTAAGCGCTTACATCATAAGAAATTAGGTATAGGATAAAGGAGAGGGTTAGGACTAATTTTAGGGTTAAGGTTAAGTTTAGAGTTAGAGTTAGGATTAGGAGTATATTAAGGTTTGGGTTCGTGTTAACGGTAAGGTTTAGGTCTAGGGCAGGGTTCGGGTTAAGATTAAGTTTACAGTTTAATTTTATGCTAGGGTTAGTGTTAGGATTAAGCCACGGAAATGTTTACACTTCCCGTGGCTCCTTCTTGACCCCTGGCTTAAGTAATTCTGATGTGAGTGTCAGGAAAAACTTTTCAATGTCCACAACCGAGTAAATAGCACAACAGGAGCACAATAATGCCTAAAATCCGTTTTCAAGGCAGTTGGAAAAAGTAGCCTCCAGGACTTAGTGCTCTATGAAGTATGATCCGTCATCCACTTCATTATGTTTGCTTAAGTTTCAAAAGCTTGTAATGCGATTTCGATGCTTTTTGAGGTTTTATCATGTTCGAGATGCGATTGACTAAAACGAGGAGGATTCCGCTGGCCTTCGCGTATGGGAACACGAGAGGAATAAAGTTTTGCTAAGGCCGCCAAATCAGGACTGTCAGTGATCAAGCGATCGGAATAAATTTAGCCAAATAAATCGTAAGCAAATATTTTTTCTCCGGATCAGAGTACTTTTCTTCAGTAATAATTACTGAGTGGTTTTTAGCGATTGTAGAGTCCTGTGAGTTTTTAGATTAGTGCCCTCTAATAGAAGAATATGATATGAATATTTGGGCTGACTTCTAGCAGCCACTGCGAGATAACCGCATAATATTCATTTAACTGCCAACAGGCAGCCAGTAGTATATTTAGGGATTACTTATGGAACCATATTCATTGCAAGGCACAAGCTAAAAGCCCAGACACGTGTTTCAACGATATTTTGCCGCTTTTTGACACATTTGCGAGGCGTGCCCTGATGCACAAAGGTTGCCTAGGACAGTTATCGACTTAGGTAATTGCCTAGATAAAATTAGACGTTGATTTTCACTCATAATGATAAACATTTTCCAGATAAATTAATGGGAACCATAGTCCGTGTGAAAAAACCAACTTCGTCGGTACAGGTTTGGGCGAATACTAAAAGTGCCCAAATTTTGGGATGCCCTCAAATGAGTATCTAGATGTCCATACTCGCGTTTCATGATAAACATGATAAATCAATGAAATTCAGGCGAGAGGTGGATTTTTAAAATCTTCCTGATCAGTGTCATTCTACTTCGAAACACGTTAACTAGAAACGCGGAGGTCAACTGACTCGTCCATTAATATCGAGACTCAGCTCTTATGCGAAATTATGGCTCCAGTTTCGTCTATGAAAACTGTCGGCAATTAGGGCATTTGTTTCAAGTACATTGCATTACAGACATTACAAACAAGCAGCCTCAGTTGGTGTCAGTTCGACCGTTGCTTCCAATGAGGTCCACCGCGTGCGCCACACCAAGCTGGGCGCAGGGACTTGCGCAAGGACTAGACTGAAGTGAGAGCATAGTTGCGCAGCATATACCGCATTCTCTCTCCGAATCGGATCCGGTGAAATGAGAGACGCAAGGAGACCGGAGGCGGAAGAGGGTTTAGGCGGCTGGCGTGAGCGTAGCTCGTACTCAGGCGTGCCACACACCAGATCGGATCCCACGTGGTGAAACTGCTAGAGAGGCCGCATTAAGAAGGAGGCACACTCGCCTGACTGTAAGCCTTCGACTCGGCCGCTCCACAAAAACAAACACTAGGCTGACTGCGAGGTCCGAGTTATCCCTTCGGTAGGAAGCCTTCCAAGTCACAGCTTTTATAGGCAGGAATGGAGTGTAGGGGGTACTAGTTAGGGGTGGAACCATACAGGTAACATTTAGTCGCTCCATTTGTCTCGAACAGGTCGTGAATGCTCCTGTGGCCGCCTCTAACTGGTACCCAACTCTCACCTCTGGCTCCTCAAAACCGGTTTCTGCTCAGCAGCCACACCCCGGCAACCGCCACGACCAGCGGGCTAAACCAAGCGAGGGTCCCCGGTGTTGTGTGTGCCTCCCCACCCGGTATGTCTGACTCCGGAAATTCCCACCTCCCCCTGATCTTAAACGTCATACGGCGGGCCCGAAAGCAATCCCTTAGGCGGCCTAGGCTAACTTGGGTTGCTCTCCCACTAAAAAACCTTAATCCAGAGTGGAGTTTGGCAGCCATCTGGGATGTCCAAACAGCCCTATTTAGGGACAACACTGCTTGCCTCCTCGTGGAGGAAAGGGCTAGGAAAGGTGCCCTAAACAAATGCTTGGGTATCCCGTCTTCTGCAGGCAACCACAGCTCGCAGATCGCAAAATACGCAGTTGTGAAACTCAAACAAACAACACTCCCCCCGTCCCCATCCCCGTGCCATACTGTCCGGACTGCTCGGCTGAGTTCGCTCACACTAGCAGCCTGGAATATTCGTTCCCTTTTGGACAATACGAGGAACAACCGGCCGGAACGGAGGAAGGCGCTAGTCGCTCGGGAACTGGCGCGCTACAAGGTGGACATTGCTGCTCTCAGCGAGACCCGATTATCTGAGCAGGGTCAGCTGGAGAAGGTGGGTGCCGGCAACACCGTCTTCTGGAGCGGCCGGCCAAAGGCAAAGCGACTCGACGCTGGTATCGCCTTTGCCATCTGGAACGACATCATGGGACGTCTTTCCTGTCTGCCGCAGGGTATCAATGATCGCCTGATAAGACTCCACCTGCCTTTTCGAGGAGACAAGTTTGCCACAGTCACAAACGTCTACCCCCCACAATGACGAACTCTGATGCGGCGAAGGACAAATTCTACGAGGACCTGCGCGTCTCCCTGACGACTGTGCCACCGATTGACCTTGGCGACTTCAACATCCGCGTCGGGACAAACCATGCTGCCTGGCAGAGAGTGCTGAGTCACCACGGTCTCGGTGGCTGTAACGATAACGGACTCCTTTTTCGAGAAACCTGTGTGGAACACCGTCGCCTGCTGACCAACACCTTCTTCCGCCTTCCAACGCGGGAGAAGGCCACGTGAATGCACCCTCAGTCGCAGCGCTGGCAGCTGCTGGACTTTGTTCTCGTGCGGAGGCGAAACTGACAGGACACGCTCCTGATCCGCAATGCTGATGACTGGAAGGAGCGCCGCCTCGTCGTTTCTACGGTGGGGCTCCGATTTCAACACAACCGAAGGCCCCAAGGTAAGCGACCGCCAGGTAAGTTAAATAGTTGTTGTAAAATTTTCCTGCTTACGTTTTGAGTTTAAGCCACCAAATGATCCAGAAACTGGAGGACCTGCATGCTCCAGATGATAACGCCACCATGGAGATATGATGGGTTCGACTGCGGAACGTCATCCAGTCCACCACCCTCGAAGCCCTCGGACGCACACGGTGTCAACACCAGTACTAATTTGACGACAATGATGCCGACATCAGCAACCAACTCGTGGAGAATAATCGACTACACAAAGCCTACATGAACCTTTGGACTGACGCCACAAAAGCAGCCGTCTTCAGACGCCGCCTCCTTGTACAGCGGGAAATGCAGGACGTCCGGAGGGTCCGCAAGGTTGAGGAAATCCAAAGGTTTGTGGACCGCAACGAAATGAAAAACCTCTTCAAAGCCATTAAATCCATCTACGGAACCTGCGTTACGGGAACCGCACCGCTTCTCAGCTCGACGGCACAACACTTCTGACGGAGAAATCAAAAATCCTGAAGCGTTAGGCCGAACACTTCAGAAGTGTTCTCAATTGCTCATAAGCCGTCTCCGATGCTGCAATTGACCGGCTCCCTTAGGTGGACAGGAACAATGACATGGAAACTCCGCCTTCCCTACCAGAAACCATCCCGGGCCATGCAACAGATTTCCAACAGTAAAGCACGGAGATCCGACGCAATCCCGCCGGAAGTCTACAAGCACGGTGGGCACCGGCTAATGGCAGAACTCACTACACTCTTCCAGGAGATGTGGCACCAAGGACAAGTTCCTCAGGATTTCAAAGACGCGACCATCGTCCATCTCTACAAGCGGAAAGAGAACCGACATTTCTGTGATAATCACAGAGGCATATCGTTGCTCAACATCGCCGGGAAGATCTCCGCCCATATCCTTCTCAATCGTCTGAACGGTCACCTAGAGCAGGGCCTGCTCCCGGAAAGCCAATGCGGCTTCCGCCGACACCACGGAACAACCGATATGATCTTCGCCACCCGCCAGCTACAAGATAAGTGCCAGGAGATGCGAACTCACCCACACACTACCTTCGTGGATCAAACAAAAGCCTTTGACACAGTGAATGGTGATGGACTGTGGAAAGTTATGCAGAAATTTGGCTGTCCTGAGCGATTCACGCACATGGTGCGTCAGCTTCATGACGGAATGACGGCGCGCGTCAATGACAATGAAACGGTATCCAAAGCATTCGCAGTGACCAACGGAGTGAAGCAGAGTTGCGTATTGGCTACCACCCTGTTCAGTATCATGTTCTCTGCTATGCTGATGGACGCCTACCGTGATTAAAAGCCTGGGATCCGCATCGCCTATAGAACTGACGGACACCTTCTCAACAGTCTGCGTATGCAGGCTTCAACGCGCGTGTCTACGACTGCAGTCCATGACTTGCTCTTCACGGACGACTGCGCCCTTAACACCGTGACGGAGAAGGACATGCAAAGGAGTATCGACCTATTCGCTGTAGGCTGAGCCAATTTTGGATTAACAATCAGTACAGCCAAAACGGTTGTTATGCGCCAGCCGCCACCCAGTGAGGAATACAATGCTCCCCGAATCAATGTCAACGGTGCTCAACTCAGAAACGTGGAAACCTTCGCTTATCTAGGAAGCACGCTGTCATGCAACACGAGAATCGATGACGAGGTTGCCCAACGAATCACCAAAGCTAGTCAGGCCTTCGGCCGGCTGCAGGCCTCCGTGTGGAATCGCCACGATATTCACCTGAACACCAAACTGAAGATGTACAAGGCTATCGTCTTGACGACATTCCTTTACGGAGCGGAGACCTGGACCGTCTACTCGAACCAAGCCAGGAAGCTGAATCACTTCCATCTCAGCTGCCTCCACAGAATACTGAAGCTGAGATGGCAAGACAGGATCCCGGACACGGAAGTCCTGGAGCGGACCGGACTCATAAGTATCCACGCCATGCTGAGGCAAGTGCAACTGCGATGGAGCGGCCACCTGGTAAACATGGACGACGAGCGACTATCCAAACGACTTTTCTATGAATATGTCGCTACGGGTGCTCGCCGACAGGGAGGTCGAAAAACGACGCTACAAGGACACTTTGAGGAAATTACTGAAGCAACTGCTAATCAACCCGGCGACCTGGGAGGACCTCGCCCAGGATAGACCGGCATGGAGACAGATCCGTTAAGACTGGTTCAGCAATCTATGAGGCCAACCGGATCGCCGCCACCAAGGACAAAAGAGTGGCACGAAAGTCACCAGAGCCCCGAACCAACATCGTCGATGCCCAGGCCCTGCCAACATGCCCGTGCTGTCATCGCATCTTCCGCGCGTGAATGGGCCTGGTTGGACATCTTCGGACGCAATACACCAACCATCCGACAATTCCAACTTTTACGTCAAATTCTACCAATCCTCCTTCAGACTTCCCCACCCTCACTCCTGGCATCAATTTCATTACTCCCACCATCATAGAGACCACATCCCAATACTCACCGCCTGTTACCCCCACCACCGCAAACACTACCGCCTTCGCCTTCACTACCTCCACCAGCACCACCACCACCAGCGATGGGGAATCTCTCTTAAACTGTCCTCAATGCGACCGCACATTCACCTCACGCATCGGCGAGGTCGGTTAATTAAGAATCCATCGTGAAGAGACTGGTGAACCAGTGCCAGGAGCACCAACACACAGCAGAGATCGCCGCCTCCACTGCCCTCACTGTCCGCACGCATTCCCTCATCGCATGGGCCTATTCGGTCACATGCGCATCCATGACAGTGGATTTCACCGCACATCATCATCATCATCCTCATCATCATCATCAGCATAATCGTCATCATCACGTACCTGCTAAACTCATGGTGTCTGATGCGGAGAGTAGGAGCAGTGGCTGACAGCTCGTCGGCGTGTACCGCAGCCAACCTGAGTTGTTAATTCCTTTGTAGCTGCGGTGTTCTGGCAATCACCCATGGAGTGAGGTCAGGAACTCCATGGGCAGGGAAGGCACCTGCTGGATATCATGGACGCTTCAGACATTTGAGTTGTATGGAATTGATAAGCTGTTACGTGGCCATTGTATAGAATCGACCCTATCAGGCGTGAAAAAATTAGGGACAGACACGGCCACAGTAATTTATATATAAAAAACACAATTGACGTTCTCTTCAAAGAAAGCGAATCTACTCTTTGTCAATTTCAAGATAGCCGTCTACTCATCCATGGCACCTGCATTAGCTTACACAACCGCGGGGCTCATTCTTTAGAATGATCGTTTGCCATGAGGCCTCTATACCTGAAACATGTACGACATCACATTCCAATCGAAACCGTGATTCGTTGACTAACGTATATTTGTTCAACAACAACACACACACACACCTCGCTGCAAATCCAAATCCAACTGAACACTCTTTAAGCTTACAATCGACTAGGAAACTTTAAATGATCTTACTACCTTTAGCCATAATTGTTGAAAACCCACCCTCGAGTAAGGAAAGGTGCTTTAAGTCACCTTCTAGGTTGAAATACAGAAGCGGTTCGAACTAATTGGAATGCCCACATCTCAGTAGTCTTTTGCAACCCGACACCATTGCTACATCTGAAAAACCTCCACACGGAATCAACGGAAATCACCTCTTGTTTTTCTTTCCATGTATCGTCTAGCAGTGGCTCTGGGTTCACCTAGGCCCTCGGCTCGCGTTGATTTACCTACATTCTACGTCCCGATCACCGGCCACAGCTTATTTCTCTACCGAAAGGCTTGGTGACTCCCGAAGAACCCTCGTGCGTGGAGCAACACTGTATAAAAGTCAAGTAAGCACGTTACCCTCACCGGTGTGGTCAGGATCTTGCCCGATCCCATTCTGTCCGCCCGCCAGCTTGCTACTGGCGATAACGAACGTTGTGTCATAGGACACATGTCCCATATGATACATAAGTAGGTTGCTAAGGCTGCACCAGGCAAGACGCAGACAGCTGTTTCACGGTTGGGATCGGGCAATCTCCTAAACACATAATTGAGGGTAACGCGCTTACTTGACTTCTGTATGCACCTTACTTCATAAGGCATATGGTATACTGGGGCTTGGTAACAACCGCGAAACAGCTGTCTACGTCTTGCATCATGCACCCCTAGCAACTGACACTGTATAGTTCCCGTAGTTTGAAAAGGTCCTGCAGTTTGTCAAATTACTGATCACGAAAAAGGCGGATAAATTAACGCCTGTACACTGGTCGATTCAGAGAGCTAAGTCTCTGGTGTTGCCCTAAATGTTGGTAAGGAGCGGTGTACAAACGGTTAGACTTATAGATGCTCTGTGAAGAAATTTAGAACCGTACTGATAACTGCATTCATAAAACAGTGCCTTCAAAGTGGTCGTAAAAATAAATGCGAAATATTTGATCGTCTACTTATAAGAGCATGCAATTGGTACACGAACTTTTCGAAAATAAAAGTGGAATATACATACATTTAGAAGTCCCTCTGCGCAGGAAACGGTGACAAATTGCACCATGGGAAGCGGGTGAAATTAAAGGGTACTGATATACCTCAGTCTCATATCGTCTGAACTCTCCGCATATGCTTTTAGGTATAGAAATTGGTTGAATGACAGGAAAATAATTACAGTAGCTGGCCTGTCTCATGAAATTTTAACCAAAATTCTGAAAATTTTTTTTGATCAGAAAGGATGCCACGGACATAATATGTAAGTCCAGTGAGAAAATAGAGCACAGGAACTCCTGTAAAACGGGAAGAGAGATCGTATTAGTTTTATCAGTAGGGTAGATGAACCAGCCAATGAACAGACTGTGGACAGCATTGAGATATTCACATTTGTAACATAATTCTGTTTTATTACTCCTACGGGGTGCTTAAACAAATGCGCAATATGAAATATGCAAATTAAAAGCATGCAAAAGTGTGAAAAACAGAACAATTCAAAGGAAGTGGTTAAAGCAGGTTGAATTAGGTAACCCGGATTGCGACAGGCAAACTTAACCCTCACACTAACCTCAACCGTAACCTTAACCCTAACTCCCTGCTAAGCCTATTCCTTAGCCCAACCCTAGCCTTAACCTATCCATCAGGCATTTTATTAAGCTGAGCAAGAAATCTAACCTCAATATAACATGCCCACCTAAATAAAATAAGTAGGCATGTCTGGTTTGATTTTCGAGGAAATTAATGCGCGAACTATGAGTAAATCCTTCGGTCGGAAATTCGATATGAATATTTGAGCCGGAATCTATCAGCCACTGCTAGTACCTGTGCTGTAAAATATGGCAAATAATTGCATAGTTTAATACTGATGAATGGCAGTTGGCAGCTTCGTGAATATTACGTGGTTATTCTGCAGTCGCTGATGAATTTCGGCTTAAATATTCATAGCGAATTTCGGACCGAGCCTGTAAAGGTTTGTTCAGAAGGGTCTACTCCAATTTCGTGCACTAATTTCCTCGTCAGTTAAACAAGGCAGGATGAAGCTGGAGTTCATATATCAGGAAACACACGGGGAACGCTGGGGGACCCGCTGAGGTGTCTGGGCTTTTAGCTAGTACCTGTGCTGTAAAGTAGGGTAAATACTTACATAGTTTATAAGCAGGCATGTTATGGTAATATAAATTAAGGACTGACATATTGGATCGTCGCCGAAAGACTTACTTAGGTGGCGTTTCGATAATGAGAACCATGTGGCATAATCGAAAGATATTTCAGTCATGACCGAATACCGGCTTTTGAATGAGCTTGTGTTCAACCAGCTGCAAAAACTACACTCGGTAAAAATAATGGCTACTTAAGTAGCATTGCTTTTTAATATCAGTTTTCGATGCCAATATCCATTGAAATATATGCTATAAAAACATGAAAAAATATTTTTGGCATTCATTTGTACACCTTTAAATTTTCTACTTAAAGAGAGGGTGTCTTCTGGTTTCAAAAAACCGCTTCACTTGCCGAAACCTTTTGGACACGACATACAGTTTCATTTGCGCGTGGGGCTTCTAAAATACATGTTATTTACTTTCTATGTAAGGGTACTCACGCATTTCTCTGGGTTATTATGAAGACATCGTATAGGACTGCTAAAATTTGGCGATGAATGTGAACCACGTTCATTACCTATATTACTAAACGGACAGATACGATGCTATTGAAATTGATATTTTAGTCTTAACAATTTCATAACTAGAAACGATTTTCAAATTAAGAGATACCATTTCATCAAGTATAATATTTAAGGAAGGCGTAATTTTTTCTCAACTTAGTACAAGAAAGAATACATTTTATTCAAAAATTTAAAAATATTTGAATTTATAAAGAAATCAAAAATCAAAGGGAAAAATTAATAAAAATCTAAGAAGTCATTTTTACTGAGTATCTCTGTTGCAGGTGGCTGAAAAGAAGCTCATTGGAAAGCAGTCATCGCATTGAGCTGAAATATCTTGAAATTATGCTGCAAGCCAATTAGTATTACAACCCAACCTAATTAATCCTCTCGAATCGGAAAGACGCTTCAGAATTCCGATTCATATTTCCTGAGATAGGCCAGTTATTGTATTTAAAAGGAAGTAAAATTCATGGCTTAGACGGGACAGAGGTGGCCTTATAGCAACATTTCAGCTACTAAGGTGACTTGATCTGCATGTCGATAGGAAAAAGGCATTTGAAATGTCACCAAAGGTGAACCTCAGACGATACTATTGACAGCTTAAAAAGGAACTATGCCAAACCAATCAACGTTCCTAATTTTTCTCGCCCTGTCATTCTGCAGTGTAATTCTTTACCGAAATATATTGTGCATTCCCTTATCATGAGTGTGTTCACGAGACGTCTGGATATTCATCTGTTAACGGCCAAATCGAACTCCCAAACGTCTTCATCCAACGGGTTACTGAGCTAACTATAAACACACTACCACCTTGATTTCAATAAATCATTTTGTTTACATTAATTTTGACCCGGATTAAAAATTCGTGGTACGTATGCAGTGAACGTATTGCTCGCTGTTATTTCGCAAATGCCGCACTTTTTAAAGTTCCTGTTTCATTATTAGCTTGATGCATCCCGCGCACTAAAATTGCTGTAAAAAATTTGCAACTCAACTACGTTTCCTGCATACCTGTACCGCTTAAATGGAGCTTTGAGGGCTTCTGTCATTTACTCTAAATATACTGATACCGATCAATAGCTGACTAATGCACGGGCTGTCTACTCACCTTCAAATGGGAGTATTTTCTGCCGTCGAGGTAAAGTGCGCTCTAGCTAGGTATTGTGCGTGTTACTCTTTGGTTTTTAAGGGCCTCAAAATTCGATCATGCAGATCGCCTCTCGCAAAAAAGTTTCTCTAAGACTGAAAAAAATAAGGAATTTTGCTGACTGGGCATGCAAAAAGATAGTGTGAACCAATAGCCAGTTTCCAATTCACAAGCCTGGGTTCTGTGTCCGTCATAAATATTTTTTCTGAAATTATTTAAATAAGATTCAAAGATTTAAAAAATAACAATTCAGAAAATTATTAGCAGAATTGTTATTTGAATTTTATACCGTAAAGCAACTTAAACACCTAGTTAAAAGACTAGCCTTTTAGGAAGAGAAGAATTGATTGAGTTTGAATATTTTGTAATAACGGAAACTCTGAGAGATTCGCGTGAATAAGCGTGTGATTTAATAAGGAACCGAATAGTCTAGTTGGTGCAGATTAAAAGCCACTTTTCTGCCAAAAAGTTTATGAATTAACGAAATATTAGAAACACAATATTTCATTCCCTTGTGTGCCACATGTTGCCGGAAGTCAGTTTCCTTCAGAAGGTGCATACTTATATGAACCCCTTCTAGCACAAATCCAGACAGAATTAGCAGAAAAATGTTACATGGTTTTTATATACCTCGTTAACACAGGTAGTCATAATGCATATATAATAAACGGTATGTTATTATTGCTAGATAAAAATGATATTTTTCTTCTTCTTTATAATAACTGCCACCCCAGTAGGCCATTCCATTTTCAAACAAAGACTGTCACTAGTTTTAGTCTATTTTTCCGAATCAGGTGGCCGGTTGTAATCATAGATGTATTGTTGTCAGTTTTAAGCGAGCATCGGACCGCCAGAAATGAATGAACTTTTTAACTTATGAGTTCGTTCATTGAAAAGGTAGTTACTCCCCACGTGACTGGAGTGTCTGGACATACTGTTTGCTACCGTTTCAAAAGCGACAAAGAAGTCAGTAGCTTCTAAAATTGACCCAAATGCGTGTTTCCAAGGAAATCTGCTTGACAGGCTTTCTATTTCACTCAAAACGCCTATTTTAGATTAGAAGATAAAGCAAAAAGCAAAAATAATTCTAAAAGAAAAGAGCAAAGTATATAGGGATACATGAAGCTGTGGAGACTGCTGCAGAATATTCCTCTTTAACTCACAACACAAAATCTAAATTCCGGATTTTGGTGGCACAGCCCATTTTATTCTTTTGGGAAAGGGGCTGATAGTCGGAAAAGTACAGTAGATGACCTATCTCATTAAATACTAACTAAAATTTTGAAATATAAACTCGGGTAAAATGAAGGGTTGGAATACGAATTATTTTGCAATAATATTCCAGGCTATGTCAATCATCACAGACTTCTGAATTCTTAATGCTCGCTCTTCCCGCTTCTTACAAAATCCCACTTACTAGAAGTATTTATTAGGTATTATGACATTTTCAACAGATTTTTAATGCTCCTTAAAAGCCGAAAAGACGATATAAAACATGCACCAAAAGAACTTTTCCTGTGCGTAATTTGGGATAAATTGATTCTTTTACAAACGTTGTGCTTGAAAAATTGTATCTCCTGGTTTAGCAAAAGCTTTCCCATAATCGAAAAACATTTTGAATTAGACCTGCCGTTGCATTCCCGTTTAGGTTTTCCAAAGCGAAAGCGCTAAATTTCCTTCTAAGGAAAAATCACATGCTCCGCTATGCCGGCGCGAAAATACCCTCTGGCGCTCTTAAAATTTAAATTAGATATAAAACACCTTGTACGCTTTATATGTAACATTAAGAAAAAACGGTGAGGATTACTTATATGGCCCTCCAACCAGGATACGGGAAAAGGTACACATCGCCAAAGTAAGCAAGGTGGCCTTGAGCCACCTCCAGGAGGAGTAAATATTCCCATGTCCTTAAGCTAACACTAGCCCCGACATAAACCTAAACCGTCAACCTAATCATAACTCCATCCCTCCCGCAAACCTTAAACCTACGGTCAATACTAACTCTAACCTTAATGCTAACCATAAAAATAACCCCATTTTCCCCCGGATTTGACACGAAGGCACCCGTATTTGCGAATGAATCCTATTTTCATGTCCAGTTTTGGGGCCATATAAGTCATCCTTAACGAATAGATATTTACGGTATTGCTAAATCGTATAAGTATTCACTTTCCTGAAATGGAAAGAAAATCACCATTTCATTACGATTTCCAACAAAAGGTAATTTACCGCATACTAATTAAAAGGGATAGGTTTGTGCATGCTTTCCATAAAAAGCTATTTTGAATTCATGAGGGCATTCGTAAACTCGGGTTAAAACACACCACCTAAAAATAGTCGGTCTTCTCAGGGTGATGTTTTTAAGCGGTCAGCACAAAACCCATTAATAGCCGTCATCCTGGCATGATGGAAATATCATGAAATTATGTTGCATGATAATTAATATTACAACCCCTTTTTAAGTTATCCCTTTAAACTGAAATTATATTTCAGAAATTCAACTAATATTTCATGCGATAGGTCACCTACCGTAGTTGCATGCTAAGTACCACCACCGTCAGGATTGCATGTCGATTGGTTTAGTGCCCCTATTTGGAGTTCTTCAATGTAGATAGGTTTCACATAATTGCACAACTTCTTGCTATAGTTGCCACATCCTGCCGTGTACAATTGAGTCACAAATGTTTTGAGGTCGAAAGACAAAACTAATTGAGCTTGCTCGTTAGTAGGAAACTTCATCCCCGAAGCACCGGGAAGTTTCAACTCGGCACCTGTAAAAATGTACGCTGAGCCATATGCAGTACTCAGTTCGGCGGCTACTGAATAAACTGTGGCATCACAGTTTTAGCTAATGATGCATTAATCTAATGTTAATGCGGTAAATATTGTACCTGTGTATAATTAACCCAATCGATAAACGTCAGAAACCACAGAACCACCGTCTTCAACCTTTTGCTCCGCTCATATACCAGCTGCTGCAACCCCTCCCACAGTTTCATACCGTCTCTTTATCAAGAGAGGAATAGCAATGCACTCCAAACCCTGCCTTAGTGACTATGAAATCAGCCACGCACGAACTGATATGTGCCCCCGGCCCAACGTATTTAATTGAATTTTGTTTCAGATAATTTCTACCTAAGGAATGTGTGTCAAGGCTCAGACAGTAATTATTAACCGACACGTTTTCCAATTTGCCTAGTATCCATCGTGCTGAATTTGGACTAGACTTCGGGGAAAAAACGTTTCCTTCTTTCAATGCTGAGATGCATGAGAGTTCAATGAGAACCAATTCCATTTCGGAATTCATCTAATGCGCTCGGAATACTACTCATCACCACAAAACGTCCACTATTTTCCAGTGATTGATAACGACATCCACCCTTTCTTTAGCTACTGTGTAGCTGCATATTGCAAATAGAATCTGACCTCTGCTACCTCGATGTTGTCAATTCCCCAGCCAACGCAAAGGATGATGGGATAAGTGGCAGAGAAAGGTGCAGACTACAGGCAATCTGCGGAATTCTTCAGGCGACGGTTGACCAATCTTTCGAGTTAGAAAAAGAACGGAGACATCGCTTGACTTGCACAGCTGGCGGAGTTGCGAGATAACTCGGGTATACACCACACGAAAGCACAGTGATCGATATCGGCATTTTGGGTCTCTCTCAAGACGTTCCAGAGTCTGTTTAATAAAGTTCATTAAACATTGGAACTGCGGACCATCTTATATGACCTGAAACTGAAGGAGCTAGGAAAGCCTACACCGGGCCTCACTACACACCATGCCACTGATATGCTAACCTACGCTGAAAAGAAATAAAACCAGAACCTGACTTCAGACAATTTTTACTCGGGCAACTGTCAGTACCACTTTTCTCACATATCTGTAACTTATGCGCAAAACCAGAGGCACTTTGATGGGTTGAGTTGGAACTTCAGTCAGCATAGTTGACGTCAAGGTAATGACGAGGCTGATGAGGAAAAGTAGGCAGGGGAGGTCGGATAAAACGACACACAAAGTAAGGGAAATCCAGGGACTATTTCGTTCAGGTTGGCCGTTTTTTACAAGGAAACAGTGGCTTCCCATTCAACAAGTCGCATTCTTGGCGAGAGTAGGTAAAAGCCAACCTCTGTGGTTTTATGGAAAGGCATTAGCCACTGGTTTTGTCTGAAACCAAGAATACGTAGCCCATGAAATTTTGTAATTTCGAATGGGAAAATTGCCCATTCAGCATTCAAGTGCATGTAAGGGCCGTACATGTTTCAAATGAGATTTAAGCAAGCATGCGGTGATCAAAGAGCTTCATTCCCATAATTTATTCATCTCGATCAGGATGCATATGACAAGTTCACTTACAGTAATCTGCATAATCGGTTCTCCACTCGAAGTGTCTCGGGACTTGCAACAGAGTTTATGAGCATATAAAAACGACCTTGATAATTGCGGGTCAGGACATGAATAGTATTTTCATAGAAAATATCACAGTCCTCCCTCTATTCGAGATGCATTGACTATCCCCTAAGCATTCCTCCTGTAAAACGTAAGCACAATAATGTAAACTGGTCAGTAGGCCTCCTAATCCACCATCCGAGTTCTGAACATCTTTAGAATTTTCGTGAATAATGTAACGGCCTATATCCCTTACATGCACAGTCGAAACGCGAATCCAAGTCAGAAAGTAAGTAGGGGCTGTTAAAAATGACTGAAGCGTTCTTATTTAAGAGGCTTTAATGACTTTTTTCAGTCATCATTGCAATTTATCTGCTTACGCACTGACAATTCCCCAGGTCACATTAATCATCAGTAATCATTATGAACAGAGACGCCTCTGCAGACAGGTAATGTTCAAAGTTCCGACACTTTTTTATATTGCTTGCTGGAACTTTTCTATAAACCTCAAAGTTTAATTGATACTGATCGAACTCGTAGGGGAGGTCTGGAGGCACTGATCTAATGACCACAGCCGGATCGGGGTTGCACTCCGAAAGCCCTGAATTATTACCTCCACGGCATCGATGCAATCTGCACGACCACAAGCTCATATTTTGGCGGGGATCGAAAACGCTGCTCTAATTTATCGATAGTTTATTACATTGCTGCTAATATCACATTCAGTAGGCATGTTAATATTTGTAGATATTTCGGTTTGCTGTAAAAGGGTTGGTTTCGATATATGGCGGCAGCATCTTTTTGAATACGGAGGGGTTTGCTTTACGCTTTGTTTCTATGGGGGAAGGGGGTTTGGGCATTTATGGACTACGCACTATTGTCCGACTTATTATGTCTAGTAACAATGAATAGTGCTTAGTATTATTAGTATTATCGTTGATCTAATAAGTAATAATAAGTAAATAAAAATAACTGCTGTCAATTTATTGCAGGTTCGGGAAATCAGTCACTTAGCGGTGGCTAGTAGTTTGGTAGATATTGTACGACAGAATTGCTGCGACACCATTCTTCAAATTGCCCGCTGTTTGGCAAACTGAACTAGCGTACTTAAACATCGTGCTTCATATCAAGAAATTTAATTATTTTCAACTCTACATTTTCCTACTAGTTGCCATTTTTGACCCATCTGTAAAATCAGTATTACCACCGTTTCTGTCTTACAGGAAGCACTGGTTTGGGTTTCTCCGTATGACAGCGTTTCTGATCCTGCCCGTATTTTTTACTGCTTTGTAGTGATAACTACCGATATCAGTATAAAAAAGGCTGAAGGTTAATGCAAAATCTCACATAGATAGAGTTCCTTTTGAACACAGGCCTTGACTGTCTATACTAAGGACCAATCGGACTATGCAGCTTAAAAGGCCAATGTATTTTGGAAGCACATGAATAGCATAATTCTCTTCGTAGGTGAGTGCAAATGTGACTGCTGAGCCCTTGCGGGGGACTTCCCCACATAGCGCAGAAGGATAAAAATTTGTCGTTTTTAAAACACATAACTCAAAAGGCCTGCACAAATCATGTGCGGAAATCGTAGACGGGCTGCTAAGCGCTATCAGCCCCCTGCGCTCGATTTTACCACCAGTGGTAAGCTTATCCAACTGTGCTTTACAAAAACCGGAACGGTGCTCCACTACCAACCAGCATACAGTCGTCTGACATTTCACGCCACTTGGCCTTGCGCCCGTTTAATGCATACCTAAACACTTTCGTGGTTTTGGCCTATTTCTTATTTTTTCGCAGAGAGAGAGAGAGAGAGAGCCTGAACGACTAATTCTTAGATTTAGGATAATCCGGTCAAATAATAAATATAACTTATTTTTGTTAACTTTTCGGACTCTTTATTCGTTACCCAAAACTGAGTTTATTATTTGGTCTTTATTAGCGTTATTTAGGTGAATCTAGGATATATAATTGACGAGTAAAGTCTGTAACAGATCTCATGAAACGTGACTCAAAATTCTGAAATGCATCTTCGATTAGAAAGGATAATTTAAGTGGAATTTTTAAATTTATTATGTTGAAGCCTAATACCAAGATATTTCAGATATGCCCGGATGCCGGCTTTTGAATGAACGCCTTTTCGACAGCTTGCAAAAACCGCACTCGATAACCAATGACTACTTAATTAGTATGCGATGTTCTACCGATTATCTATACCCTTATGCATTCGAATATTTTTCATGGGAAACGCAAATCAAAATATTCGTTCATGTACTAATTTAGTAGACACTCATGTCTTCTTCAACTTTTATATTCACAGGAAGCGTGCATTTAGATTTTTCCAATCCCCAAATAATTTTGAGTCCAATCTGTTGTTGCAGGTAAGTTTAGGGTTTTCTGTCCACAAGCTGAGAAGTTTTATATAATATATATTTGAATATATAAGAGGTTTCAGTGTTTTTTGACTTTCGGTCCCAATTGCAGGTCTTGAGGTTATCGATACAAGAAAAAATGCATACTGCGTAAGTTTTCATATTTTAATGAGTGAAAAGATATGCATTCTACAGTCGCTATCTTGGTATATCCAAAATATCATGGAAGTACGTTGTACAATAATAAGTACTATAATCCCACATAATTAATAGTTCATAATCGAAAACGCCTATCAGAATTTCAGTTAACGTTGTATGAGGTCGGTCCCTGCTGGTACATGTATCTTCTCTATCCATTAATTCACAAACTACTTGACTCACTCTCTTCCCTGATGGTGTTTCGGGTTTCAGTGGTTCTGAGAAGTTGCCGCTGAATTCAATGGTGTGTCCGGCCTATAGTTTCGCAGCATATGCCGCCCGCATCACGCCACAAGGCGTGACAGGCGGTCTGTCAAGGTCATGGACACGTGTTCCGATTCCCTTCTTATACTGACTATCCACCCTGCAACCTATGACGTTTCTCACATTCCATATATCCCGCGGTGTCTAAAAGACTCTCCACTTTTGCTGTTTGCCGTTCTCAGTACACGTCCTGCTTACACCGGCCTTCTGTTTTACATATATAACAATCTTCCAGTTTCAGTGATAGAGGGTCCAAACCTCCTTTAGCTCGTGGATCGATAATCATCAACACCTAGCGTTTGGACCAAAAGTCAAAAAATGTTGATTGAAATCTCAAATAAAAAAAGGGTTGTATTCATGATTAGCATACAATATAAGTCAAGCTAATTCATTAATATTGACCTTGTCTAGCTATACTTTCAGTATCCTATGCCGTTCCCGTTGGATAAAATAATCAATTATTCGAATAATTATTTTCTTGATTATCAATGCTCGAAAAAAATGTACTTTTGCTTTTGGAAGGGACGCACACAATTTTTTCTTATACGCTCTATTGAACGCTGACTTGAAGTGAAAGCCGTTTTCACGATTTTATAGTTATAAAAATTTTAGATACGCTGGCAGGGTTATCCTTTAAGCCCATAAAAGAGAAGTTTCAAAATGTTGCTTAAAGCCCATGCAACGTTGTCCACATCTACTGCAAACTTTGATTAGCCCCATGAGGCCTCTTCATAACAATAGAACGCACGCATGAACTGGTTGAAAGAAATGCGTAGGGTGGAGTTTGGAGTCTCAGAGAACAACTGGATACCCTGCTTGTATACCACGTACACATTTTGGATGAAAATAATATCAAGCAGTTATTTTAACCCCGCGTGAGCGAAATGCGTATGGGAAATACAGCCCGCGCCTTTCTCGGATTTTTGACTATTGTACGAATTTGATCATTTTTATTTTGAAAGGATGTGGCGACTGATGTCGTTTAAAGTGTGCTGCTTGGAAGGAGTGAGTATCTTGGTGTTTCAAGTATTATGCTTCGTGTACAGCTCGAAGAACAACAATTGCGTTTTTTTCTTATTGCGAAGGCAGTTCAGCCACACATTATGCTTTTTTTTTTTTTTACGGAACATGGATTCTTAAATCGAATCACAGGTGGAAGCACATTAGCCGGGTCCTGGAATAAATGCACAAACCCGGACGCCTGTCTTAAGGGACCCGTGGTAATAGGGGTTTAATGGGTGGGGCAAAGGAACGGTGAAAAAGGCATGGAAAACGGCGAAGGTAAGGTAAAAATCGTAAATTTAAAGTATAGATGAATTTTAAATGGGACAGAAACAACCCGTGGAATACGAAATAGGCAAACAATTCATCCAATGAGCAGAAAGAGTTCAAATGAACTGTTCTCATGGGAAGAAAATAAAATAAACCTAAACCGCGGAAGTCAGAACCAATGGGAAGGGAAGAACCTAGGAAGCGCCCAGATGGAAATCGTCAAAATGGGAACCAGCGAAGGCGATTGCGAATTGAACCACCCAGAAACACCCGAAGTCACGTAAGCACGTAATCCAAGGGGAAAAAATAATTGTGGGTAAAAGGGGGGAATTAAGAGTAAGCGAAAGCACCCCACAGGCCATGTACTGCGAAACCATTCCAAGGCGAAAACTTCCTCTGATAAGCGCACCAGACCCACACACAAACCAAAACGTTGTTGCAAACCTCTAATAACCAAAGGAAACCAAGTACACTAGCAAAACTATAGCAACGTGTGACCAGACTTACTAGAAGGCATTCACAGGACAGATGTAGAGTAAACGTTAGCATGCAAAGTCACCGATCCAAGCGACTGAGCTGGTGGAAGGCAGCTGTTATTAGGTTATGGAACATAATGTCCGGAGAAGGGAAAAAAGAAAGGGAAAAGGGGGCGCAAAGGGGGGAAGTTAAGACCATCATCCAAGCCATTCAACACCTAACCACCGAAATGAATGCGACCCTACCTAACAGCCCCTCCCATTTCCCATTCAAACAGAGACACTGTTCCGACCTCAATCACCCAATTATATGAGGAAAACTAGGCGAGCAACACGAACGAACGACTTAACATAACAGAAGTCAGTTAATGGACAGCTGCAGATTTTGCGTAAACTTAAAATGGCATTTGGCTAAGAACGAAGGTTTATGTAAAAGCAGCTGTTCTCTGGTAACCGAATGCAGCAGAATAAGAAAACGAAAAGTGGAGGTTGGAGACGTAAGCAGGGAAACCCCACAAGCCGTTCAGTGCCAAACCACTGCAACGGAACCACCAAACACCCCTAACAGCCCGGCTAAATCCATGCGCAAAGGAAGATGCTATCCCAACTCCGACCCCTCAGCAGGACTTGGGTAACTGGCTTATCGAGCAGACAGTATAACCGCGCGCCGCAGCGGGAAGCAAAACAACAGCTGCACCAACCCTAGCCGCATTCGATGCTCTTGGTCCAAACCCCAACATTCTCACCGTCACATGAGCCCAACTGAATGCGGCCACACGCATGATCGCACAGAACAGTGAGCATCAGCACCCCTACTCCAAAAACCCGACACCCTTACCGAAACATTGGCCTAGCCAACCCGACCAAATGCATCGGTGCGCAGCACAGCAGGCGGCCTACTGCAAAGGGCACCCAAGCGAAAATTGTAAAGCAAGGGAAGCCCTCAAATGCTTCCCAAGCCCGTAACCGCCCCCCCTCCCCAACCTACCTTGAACACGGCCCAACACGACCAACCACATGACCGAGCATCGCACCTAACAGAGCACCAATAACCGCAACCAACCCATAAGCCAGGGCAGTGCAATCAGGTGCAACCAGCCCAGATAGTAGAAAACCAAACCAAACCCCTCTCGCAACGATTAACCAAGAACCGAGGACGGAAAAGCCGAACCCATAAGCTAACCGTTAACAATGCTTTACCAGGAAGCCAACAGTAATCCCATCCCTAATGGTAAAACGGACCCGTAAAATGAATGCTAAACCAAAAAGGCAACCTAACAGCAATAGCAAACCAAACTCTAAACCTAAAACTGAATCTTACCGCAAAATAAACCATAGCACAATGGCAAGCTCATTTTTAAACCCTAAACCTAACGTAAACCTAAAAAGCTAAACCTAAAACATAATCGTAACCATAACCTAAATCGTAAAGTTATGCGTAAATAAGAGCAAAAAATTAGCCATGACCATAAATGTAAACCAAAAAGGTAACACTAAACATAATCATACACCTAAACCTAACCTCATCCCTAACTGCAAACCTAAGCATAACTCTAACCGGATCCGTAAATCTACCAACGACGCTTACACTAACAACAAACCTAATCACAACGGTAATCCTAACACAAACCCTACACGTAAACCTATTCCTCAGCAAACAGTAAACCAAACCCTAAACTTAAACATAACCCTAACCTTAAAATTTACCCTTCTCTTAAACCTAACGCCAGCCATAACCTTAACCGTAGCCTCAACCACAACGCCTAACCCAACGTAATCCCTAACCCTAGCCTTAACCGTAACACCAACCTAAAAGCCTACCTTAACCCTAATGTACATCCCAACATAAACGCCAACCATAGCCCTAATACTAACGCTAACCATAAAATTAACCCAAGCCATAAATTTAACTCTAACACTAAGCTGAACCCCAACGATAACCTAACCCTAACCTTTACCCTAGCGCTAAACCTAACCTCAACCCCAAAGATAACCCTAATCTTAACGGTAACCCTTACCTTAAACATAACGCATACCCGAACCTTAACCCAAAACCAAACCTAAAATTAAACTAAAACCTAACCTTTACCTTAAACTTTAACCTAGCACTAACGCTAACCCAAACCTTAACTCTAATCCTAAGCATAACCTTAACCCTAATCCTATCGCTAATCCCAAAAGTAACCCTAGCCCCAAACCCTAACCTGAACCCTAAACTTAGTCCTAACACTAAATCTAACCCTAACCTTAAACCTAACGGTAACACTAACCCCAACGCTAACCCTTACCTTAACCCTAACGCCACCCCGAACATTAACCCTAAACCTAACACTTAACTTAAACCTAACCCCTAAATTAAGCTTAAACCTAACCTTAACGCCTACCCTAAACGTAAACCTTTCCTTAACCCTAAAACTAAACCATAACTTTAACCCTTACGCTAACCCTAGCCTTAACCGTAGAGTTTACCCTAATTCCAACCCAAACCGATAACCTTGAGTCCAAACCTAACACTAACTCTCACTCTAACCATAACCTAAACCCAAAACTTAACCTCAACCCTAACACAAACCCTAATCGCAAGCTGAAGCCTAAGCGTAAACCTTACCCCAATCATAAACGGTAACCCAAACCCTAACTGTAACATTGGCGGTGACGCTAACCATAAGAAGAAAGGAATTAATATCACTTACTACATACCGAAGACCAAAATTGAATATAAAGCCTAAAATTACACCAACCCCAAAAGTATACCTAACCCGAAGATTGCAATCATAAAAGCCTAACCGTGAAAACACAGCCAATACTAACCGCATCATAGAAACGAAACTAATTCCAAGCAATCATTAAACCAACGCAAACCTGTAAAACAAAACCAACCCAAAATCCTAACCTTGCAAATAAACATAATGCACAAGCATCCCAAATCCCAACCACGGAAGCAGGTGCTAACGCCGTAGTCAAATACGCAAATTATCCAAGGGAGAACGTAATTGTGGAAAAAAGGGGGAATACGACCCATAAGCCATGGCAGTGCAATCGGGTGCAACCAGCCCAGATAGTAGAAAAGCAAACCAAACCCCTCTCACGACGACGAACCAAGAACTGAGGATAAAAATCTTGTGATCTTAAACTGCCCAAGACAATCTACTGTAAGCATTTGAGTAGCAAAAACAAAGGCGTTGTAATTGGGACCCGGCTAATGTGCTTCCACCCTTTAGAGACATAGGAGTTAGGCTATCAACGTTGTCCAATTAAAGTATAACTTCAGTTATGGCCACCACGAGAGATGTACTTAACGATATATTCATTTTACCATGTCATTCAGTTTATTTGATTATCACGGGCTAGGATCAGTTCACCTAGAATATCTAAAAATGGCTTCAGTTTTCATTTTTCCGCATGTTTAAAATTCGTGCTTTCCAGTATACCCAATTGCGCGCTTCCGTTTCTACGCTCTATTGCTGTACTGAAACAAGAAAATGACGTAAATGTAACTTTGTATCTTTCACTTCCAAAAAACCGATACAGATATGTTTCGTTTAAACTACCCATAAAGCTCTTGTTACTACCATTCCTGTATTAAACGAGTCCTTGCCTCCCGTCTTCTGCGTGTAGAAACATATAGGATCGTGACCGAAAATTATGCATGCAGCTAATAAGGAAGGAGATACCGACCCGAACAGGGCTATGGCGTGGTGTATCTGCCAAAATCTAACTTTCCTAGTCCACTCAGTGCAAGAATGTGAGACAGAACTGTGCACTCCAGCGTTTTTAGCCCTATCAAACTCCGCGAAGTGAAGCCGATCTAAAAGGTATGGACATGCTCCAATCTAAAGTCTTAAAAGATTCATCGATAGAAGACTTCGCGTTAAGACTTTCACATCGTTTCTAGGGGATGGGGTCATTGCCTAGCAGAAAGGTTTGACTGCTTATTAAAAAGAACACCAATCGTAGCTCGTAAAGGGAAAGGGAGTGATACCCTTCTAAAGAACGATTAATTTCGTGATTTCTTCGGAAAAATCGTCCATAATCAGCCGTTTTTACGGATCAACCAACATCGGTGTCTTTTTCCAGCTTAACCTAATGGACCAAAAAATGTGTACAAAATCCAATTTTGGGGCCCCCAAAAATGGATTCGTTAGCAGTCACTGCCAGAGGAAACAGTTGCTGCAAACATAAGCGAAAGAGAGCAGCTTGAAAAGTAACGGTCTGCAGGGCCACTCTCAGCCGCGAAAAAGTGATGGATTAGAGAAAAAATTCCACGTAGGCCTCACCCGTTCCTTTTTATCAAAACTCGCTTACACTCGAAACGAAAGTAAATGTCAGAGGAAAGGAGTCAGAAGTCCCAGTAGCTATCTACTTAGTCACACACTCTATTCCACACCGACATTTCTATGGTGGATAGAGGAAGATAAATCAGTAATGAGAAGTAGCATCTAATAAAAGCATAGGGGATGGATCTTTCGTAATAATAAATCATACAAATATTAACTGGATTGTAAGCAGCACATATGATTAAGGCCTCCCTAGAGAAAGGAAAAACAGACCATCGGAATTGTTTATATGACCATCTCCCGGTAGACCAGGGGGATAGGATAGCCTCCCCCCGTAACGCAGATGACACTGCGCTAACTTTTAGGAAAGGTACCTATTTCCACGTTCAAATCCTAACTCCAACCTTAACCGTGCCCATAATCCTAGCCTTAAGCTTAACCCCAATCCTAATGCTGACTCTCACTCTAATTTCCCTGGAATTGAGCGCAAAGCCACCTGTCGTAGTAAATGGTTCTATTCCCCCGTGCTGCGGGGGCAGGGGCCACATAAACCATGCCTACCGCTTAGACATTAATGAACTTTTTCGCACAATCATGTCACTGAAATAGCAATTTAAAGGTAATTCGACGAAAGAGCCCAGGAATTAGTTTAATTAGAAAAGCACAATACAATATGCCTTACATTTTTTTCTGATAAAATATTGAACTGATTTCTGCTGCCGCTACTGCTACTATAATTATTTCAGCAAACCAACACATTCATTAGGTATATTATGACTAATAGTCAGTGGTATCCAACAGCTGAGTCGGTTGTAAATTCTGTGCAGAATCGGACATATCATTGAAGAGAAACCAGATGGACGGAAAAAGTGAGCCTCGAGGTACGAGCAGGCCTACATACCCCATTCTTAATTGTAAGCAGACTAGCGGCTACTACCCCCATGAAACTGGTTACCTACGTTAGTGACTACATGACAAGCGCAGCCACAGTCAAGCCACTCCTAGAGTCAAAGTCAGCCTTAATAGACTACGCTGGAAGAAAAAGGAGGCTTGCAGCTTTACTGGTACAAAACCATGCAGTGGATGACCGATATCGTGAAAGATAAAGTGTCTTTTCAATTAGGCAAGATTACTGAAGTGGGGTTGCCAGATCGATCATCGCGCGGCATACTCTCAACGGCACATAGACAGGTCAGGATGCTCGCTTTGAATGCAGCTCTTTTCGTCCATGTGCGACAACCACAACCAGCAAAAAATGCTTACTTACTTATTATGCATTTTTTCTATTGATTTTCAGTGCCCTTATAAGTTCAAATATATTTTATAGAATACATGCTGAAGAATAGACTTCTCGCACTCACTGGATAGCCAGTCATGTCTTTTAAAAATGTTGTAATCAGAGAAAGGTTGAATTTCACTTTAAAACAGCTGCTTGTCTGATTTTTTTTTGACCGTACAATGGCCATCCAAATAGAATCGTACCAGTCCGTTTTATAATGCCTCGCAAGAAGTATACAATATAATCTACATCCACTGCAAATTTTATGAACAGTATGTTGTCTCTTCAGTAAGGCATAGAGGAAGGTAGAATGTACCTTATCCGAAAAGCCTGCAGCTTGTAGACTGGAAACCCTAAACGCAAACGCAACGGCAGATCAAGTTCGGGAGTTGAAAAACTTCTACAAACCTGTGATTATAGAATTTGAAGAAGGCATGATTTTCTGTCAAAATGAATAGTTGCTAACGTTTTCTACAAAATATACTTGAATTTACAAGGGCATCGAAATCAACGGAAAAATGAATACAACATAAGAAGTCACTGTTGCCGAAAATATGTGCATTTGTCGGTATTTTTGTAGAGGCAGATGGTTGCATGTTTTAACTCTCTAAAAAAACAGGGTTCTGCAAATACCTGAGCCAAAAACGCCGGCAAGCAAATTGAGGGAGTTAAAATTCTAGGCCCAATAACGGTCAGACTAGTAAACAACCCCACCGTCATGAGGAAGAAAAGGTGAGCAGTGTGACAGGTCTTGCAAGGAAAACGTACTTAGCAGGGTGAAATATCCAGACGTCAAGTGAAAACTGCGAGTACAAAAAACCGGGGGGGTGATCCTCTAATAACCCAAGTACGCATCTACCAGAGTACAGTGGTGCCCCTCCTCCCATCGGCTCCCCGAGAAAGGTCACACAGTTACTGGAGAAAGTGCACGACGTCATGACTACTACTCCAAACTATAGCGCTGTCAAACTATGGAACAATGTGCCTGGCCAAGGTTTTGGTACTGCCTCGTTGTAGGCGGACGTCAAGTATTCAGATGACAAGTTTACGAACAGTCATCCACAACATGTGAACATCGCCAGCAGACGAAGCGGTGTTGTCGGCTCAAATTTGTCCTTATCCCTACATCCGAATGTGAGCACTACCTAAAAGGCATCAAATGACAAGGGATGTCTTGCGATAAAAGTATTCCCTGTTAGAATAAGAGCAGCGAGTGCACCGAGATGAACGTGAGTAAAAAAAGGATACTTGGATGCATGTGAATAAAAACGTGAAACAGGAAATGAGAGCAAAGAGGTTCCCAACGCATATATAAACACTAGCAGCAACAATAGTATTATCGAATTAACCGTAATCAGAGGGCTACCTCGGGGGTATGCGCTAGGCCACAGCACTGCCCAAAAGTAAAAAAAGAGAGGAAATACGTTCAGTGTGCGTATGGCACCCCTCCCATTTGGGACGGGCAGCTCGCCGAACAGGTAGTACGCGAGAATTATTACGTGCCAGCGACGATGGGGTTAATTCACGAGGCCGGAAGAGGGAGTGGCAGTGGGAGGGCAGGAATGCCGAGGAATGTTCTTCGAGGGCCACACAAAGGCCGGCGAAGGGAGTAATTTAATAATAAATCGAACGGACGGGAATCTAGGGGGTGGGGGGGGGGGGAGGAGGGGTGTGAAACACGAACAGGCGTCGGAGCCCGATGAGTATGCAGGCGAGTCAGGTGAGGGATGCTGCTACTGCGCGGCTAAAGTGAGGGGCAATGCGTGAGTGGAGCACGGCGCTCGTGCTGTTGTACGCTTGCTACCGCCTCCGGCGCCATGGCTGCCTTGGAGGACTCGGGATGGAGATCTGTAAAAGCGGACATGATTGGCTGCCTTGACTCCTGGTCCTGGACGTGCTGCAAGAGGCGGGTGTCACAGAGGGGCAAACCGGTGATGCCGAAGCCAGCATCGACGGAAGCTGAGAGATTTTTACGGTGTGAGTGCGGGGAGCTGCTGGCAGAAGCAACCGTATGTGCGTTCTGCAGCAAGAAGAGGCGGGTGCGCAGGGGATTAGCCCCACAGAGTCGACGGTGAACCGCCTCTAGGCGTGCGATCTGAAAGGAATCGAAAGAAAAATTATATTCAGGTTGCTCTACACTTCTCCTAGTAGGATGTGCATCTTCAGTGAAAAATAGAGAAAATGCCATGGCAAAGGAAAGGCGAGGGCTGAGGTAAAAAATTAACGCAGAGAGGACAAACAGCCAATTGGCCAAGGAAAGGCATATATTGAAGACTGATGACTTCGTGAGCTCGACTATCCAGCGTCGTGTTGGAAAAAAACTTATACAGTGCACCTCTGCAATAGACAATGATCATGTTTGTACCAGACTCGAATGCTTGGGTTGGAGGTGAGTGCACGTTACAAATGAAGATAACTTCAACATGGATTAGATAACACCGACAGAGGACGTCGCAGCATCAGTCTCATCCCATTTTCATATACCAGTCGCTGTGCAGTGGCCAGACTAGATGAAGATTTAGGCGCACTGGCCGATCTGAAAATAGCGATGATAGATGAGCGCTCACCGATCGGTTACGGGACTCACTCAACCCGTTATGACTCAGGGCTCACCCCTTGAACCCTGCCAGCAGCCACATAGCGGCTAGTGATAGAGGCAGAATAGAATTACCGACAGAACAAAACAACGAGCCCGTGGCGCAGTGGGTTAGATTGGTGGAATTCTAAACAACCGGTCGCAGTTTCGAGCCTCAGGTGCCGCAACATCTGGCGCTGGGTATGACTGGCTATCGGTCTCCCTTGTCGCTGTCGGTAATCTCATCCTGCCTGAAAGTACCGGCTTCAAGAACAGTGCCTGCTGCACTATATACTGAGCTATGTTCCTGTTTACGAATGCGACAATAGGGATGGTTCATCCTGCTGTAAACCATACAGCCCAAAAATACAACAGCGTCGGCAGTCCCCACTTGCTTTAATCCACCAATTGAAGTACTAAACTAGATGTGACAACTGGGCTGAGCAGAGCTTTGCTGAGCAGGAGATGGCCAGACGTCAGGCGGGACTAGAGTAGAATGAACACCTCATTCAGTTAAGCGGTTGGTTCGACTGCCAATTCATAAGCGTAGCTAACCTCCACTGGGCACTTCAGAACATAATTGGGTAAGGACGCCTTCTATGACCGCCTAAACAGAACAAGGGAAAAGGAACCACTCACAACACAAGTGAGTTTGCGCTAAATCACCAAGCAAAGGCTGGGTTAGCAAAAGAAAACGGCTTATTGTATACAGAACCAGGAGTTACAGTCTCAGGCGGAGATGGACGCTTGCGAGGCCACGACGTGTGATGACGGTGCTAAGGCATGCCTGAGGGAGACTGTATTGTCAGCAGCTTTTATAAGTGTTCGAGAGTTAGGTTGAGACTGGTAGAGTCTGATGTGCTGAATGTGCGCGTGTGCGAACGTTGCAGGCGAACAGATTGTGAAAGCAGCAGGCCTGGAACAGTTAGAAGGGATGGCGAATGACCTTGAGGAGGCGGGGCGCGGAGCAAAGACGCCCGGCGGCGTACTAAGAGGGGTCGACTACAGAGTCGCGGTCAGCACCCCGTAAACTGCTAGGCCTGGTGAGAGGTGTAGGGCTGCTTCATTGTCGGCCGTGCAGAGTTCCAACCGAGCGAGCGAACGCTGGTGGCGTGATTCACATATGCCAAGGCCATTCAGTAACCAATGTTATGCAAGGCCTAACCAAACCCCGCCACCGCGCGCGCCGAAAACACGCCACCAAAGCTGTCAGCGAACAAGCAAGTCCGCTAAATGTCGCATCTGCGCTGCGAAATCTATTACGACGGCCTGATCGCGTCTCCACACCACCGACAGCCCATCAATGGTACAAGATGAAGAGTGCGAAGCCGGCACTATGCGACAACACCGCCCACTTCGGCCAAGGGTTGAGTAAGCACACGTGCAAGAAACGGCCAACAGGGATACAACGCAAAGTCACAAAAAGGTGCAAATTTATTCTCAAGGTTATGGTACCGAATTGTCTTTTTCAATAGCCTATAGTTCCAAATACAAATTAATGAACAGAGATGCCAGCCAAGAGAAACGGACTGGATATTTGACAGAAGCGTGACACTCAATGCTTACCTTGATCTTCTTATGGAGCCGGTTTTTAAAAAATTGAAGTCTCAAACAACAACTCTGCAGAAGTCTACGAGCATTACGGCACGCAACAAAGGAGGTCTCGCGCCCATCAACCAATGACAGGTGACAGAGGGGAGAGAGAGAGAGAGAGGCCGATCCACCTCAAACGCAGCACTTACTTTCCTTCCAACAACCACCCAGACGCGTCTTAAACCAACGTCATGCATCAATTAATGAGACTGTGAAGGTTGCCAACTGATGGCATGATAACTCGGTCTTCCGCCGGATTGAGAAACAGGCTGCAATGCATCCCCCCCCAAACCTTCATCCTTATGGAAATTACCATCCCTCTTTGAAGACGGGTTCGCGTCAGTGGAAAACCAGAACGTGCGTAGCAAACGTAAACACATATTCAGACCTGGCAGGCTTTGCGTTCATTTCCATCGTTGGTAGTCTTGACCTTGTCCAATGCAGGAGATACTGATAAAGTTCCTCCCCTTCGTTCTAACCAAATTAACGTTCGAGCGAACACTGTGGTAATCCTTGTTCGTTGTAACGCCCAAACCGTCACTTGAAGTAGACTCAGATGTGAGTACGGATATAAAAAGAATGTCCAGAAGAACTAATTTAAGGGAGAATAAAATCCAGAAAGGCTCATACGAAGAAATACGACAAAAGTGGAAACGCACTTAGCCCATGGACCTTCGAATTTAAAGAAACGGGCGTTTATCAATGCTTTGTAATTTTAATAAAATTCCGATTAGACAAATTCAATGTAGCTGTAGAATTTTAATTTGCAAAATAGGTAAATGGTCATTTACCCTAACATTTCGATAAAACAGGAATATTTGAAGCAGAGGAAATTTATTTTAGTTTTTTTAAGTAGTTAGAGATTGAGATTTGGTGGATAATGAAGTGATTTTGCGCCAGCAACTACCTAAAAGCGTGCTAATGAGATATTACTTTATATTTGCAGGGTTATATTTTCTAACCAGAAACTCGCAGACAGGTGCTGAAGCAGTGTACTTTCGTGAAAAAGTCACACAATGCAGAGAAGAATTAGTCTATCGAAAGCGAATGGACCTGGTAAAGGACACTTTTCAAGAGTAAAGTTATGTATATGAACCTCCGCGCGTATCTATATACGCTGGACCTTTGAATTATTGTTTATAATTTTTTTGCGGAAGTTCCAAGAGCCATGCAAATTCGAAACGCACAAGGGTAGAGATCGCACAACAACTCGTGAACGTGGGCACAACTCGATCCAGACTACGCAATTCTCAGTCAAGAGCCGCACTCAAAATGATGAGGTGAGCGTACGGAGATTTCGTTTGACTTCAGTCCTATTTCAAGCGATGGTAAAATATGGAAACAGGAACATCGGTAAGACAGAATGTATTAGGCTAAATGCCACGTAGACACTCACGTGTATTAATCCTAACATTAACTGCAAACAAAACTACCCATAATATTAACACCTAGCGTAACCCCCATCAGAAATAACCCTAAGGCCCCCAGAATGAGGGGGGGCTGCTCCTATTCCAGTGTCTTGCCCCCGTGGCATCTACATATGCCTCTAGTCTATGAGGAGCACTAGAAGAAGCGTCCGTAACGAGGCTGACACAGTTAAAGTTGTGGCAATGCGAATTTGAACAACAGAAGCGGAGACTAGGAGTATATAGTTGGAGTTCCTATCAGAAAAATGCAAAAATTCAGATCGGATTCGCACTGGTGAGGGATGTAGAAGGTACAAGTAATAACAGTAAATTAGAGCACCAGAAACTATGTCTGCTAGCTATGAATAACATCATTTCCAAAGTCAGGAGGCTTATTGCTACGAAAGACCCCACTTGACACCAGAGCAGTTCAGACCCATGGGTACACAAATAGCAAAAGATGTCGAGGTCGTTGCTTTTCGACCATATTTCATAGTCCAAATGAGAGAGCCCAATCTCATCCAACAGTCAGGACAGATCAGTGAACATCAAGGGACTTGGAATAATTTTCAGATGACGATTAACAGAACTTGGCTTCACAGAGAAATTGACACTGTCATAAACTCAATGTTCAGCTGCAGCCAGTTTCAAGTCAGAGGCATTTCTGGCTTGGATATGGGAGAAGGATGACGGAAAAAGACAGAAAAAGCCCCTGCTGGATACTCAGTCAGCCCTTAGCAGCAACAATTGTCAAATTTGGAGTTGGAAAAAAACGACTGAGACGCGGAAGCAAAGCAGACCAACGGGAAAAAAAGAGATAGTGGATATACGGACATCCGCAAAGAGAGGACACAAATGTGCACGAGTAAACACAGCCCTTCCCTCCCTCCACCCAGTTTCTAGGCAAAACAAATTGGAAGCAAACGCAGAAAATAGTGATCTTCAGGAGTGCCCATTAGGTGAAAACGGCAGTGAATGTCTTCATTCACAAAGCGTCTACACGGTGAGCCTAAGTGACTGAAGGCCGTGAAAATGCACCCATTAGTAGACGCGCATACAGCCGAGGCAAAGGGCAAGTGCCTTTAACTGACCCAAACGGAAGGCTGAAGTTGCAGCTGTTGGACCAGCTCTTGTTGCCTCTTCAGCAAGCTGGCAAAAGTGGCCGCAATGTTCTTGGTGTTGACAATCCACTGCAAACAGGCCGCAGACTCGGGACAGGAAACCTGACGCAATGCTTCCCTTTGAACAGCCACGGTAGTCAGAACCTGACAGATCCAGTCCTGTGCAAGCAGGCGCAGCGCCTAAAAAGAGAAATCCGCAGGTAAGGCTCTTGGTGGGGGGAGAAGTTAAACCTGTGTGACAACCGTTGGCGATCGGTGCAGTGGTCTGATGGCGGTGAATCACTTAAACACTCCCCCAAACCGAACTTACATCAAAAAAAGTTGTGGTGAATGTTTGATGGGTTGCAGTTGGTGTCACTCGCTGTAACTTATAAAAACCGGGAAATAATCACCGCCATACACCAAGCAATTAAGCAAGTCCTTTACTCTTCTGCATGGCAGTTTGCGCAATTTCGGTTTTTCTCCAGTGACACGGTAACTGAAAGCGGCTTTAGAAAATTAATCCGTTACAGAACACCTGACTTCTATCGTGATGGAGATGAGCAAAAGTTGCATCCCGTTAGAAAGTTTTTTACATGCTGATAGTTTTCATTTCGACCAGCAAAGTTTAGCCTGCAAACCTCGAAAGCTGCATGACACTAAACGAAGTTCTTTGAGGTTTCGGTATTTAACAAGGGAGTTTGAGCCTCGATAGCGCGTGGTTGATCTGCTAATGAAAAACGCTGACCGGAAGGTCCCCCAGATCTCCGTCCGTCACAAACGACGATGATTAGCACTGATCGGCGTGCAGTGATAAATTGCAAGCGAGTTGGAGTAACGAGGTAGGCACGCAGAATCCAACTCAATATCTCTTGCCACACTCATAGTGTTCCAACGCCAGACGACTGGAGGCGACAGACGTGGACACACAGTGGTTGAAAAAAATAAGTAATCCGTCAACGCGACCTACTGCCTCAGTTCTCACATATAAGACTGAATTCAGGGGTGAGTGTCTCTGCATTCAGGCAAAGAAGAATGCCACAAGGGCCACAATGAAGGCCAAGTTATCACGCCGGTTGGTTATCTTCCAAGCCCTGACTAATGGCGCAGTGTAATGGCCAGAAGGTACGTATATTTGTTTATAGGGAGGAAAATAACCTCAATCTCACATTCACCTGTCTCAGCGGTGATTCCGAGTCAAACGGACTGGAGACGGGATCGGACGGAACGGCACAGAAACAGGGTAATGAAGGATAGGACTTGACTGCTCACCTTAGCTACCGGTGTTTCGTTGAATCGCTCGGCAGTTAACAGGGAATCTGGAGGGAACGAACTGAAGGTATAAGAGGGACTGCCGCAAGAGCAGACTAGGGCCATGTCACAAGCCCGACGAACAGAGACCCACAGAGCGAAAAGGGCCTTCTCCCGATGGCTAACATCCAGACTAGAGGAGAGTTCATTTCTTCTCGAGAGGCAGAGGGCCCTGTTGGGGAAGGGTTAGGTAATGGTAGAACAACTCTTTACTGGGTTCAAAGGGTGAGAAAATGAAACAGAACAGACGCTGACAACTGATAAACCAAGGCTCTAGTCACGCCATTTATGACAAGGAATTTAAACAACGGCTGAGGATCGCACAACAAGCAGAAATCTTTTTGAAGCTGTGCGCAGGTGGAAAGTGATTGTCTATGGTTCGTTTGATAGAAAATTATATTCAACGAAGAAAATATATTGGAGAGGAAAGGTTGATTGATCTGGCAACTCCGGGAGGCCTTTAATATATAAAACAGCAAATATTTAAGAATTTCACAGCTTCAATGACACAAAAGGCAATTCAACATTTATAAGCTAGGCGGCGAAAAATTATCGTACCTTTGGCCGGGAAGTTAATAGGACGTTAAAGCCTCTGGGAGGACAGAAAAAATTGTGGAGGCACTAAGTTGCAGATAGAACTTCGAGAGAAAGTAAAAACCTCGGAAACGCTGAATTATTTTCATAATCTTACGTTTTCAGATAGGAAACTAACATTTCACTATGTGAGAACTACGATGATCAACTGAATTCCGAATAATTTTCTGTTATTCGACAAGAAAGGAAGGGTACACCAAGTTGGCCTTAATTTTCATTTAAGCGCTTCACTATACCAGCACAGGATTTTCTTAGTTTTGATGGAAAAGTTTCTCGCGACTGCTTCCAGTTCTCCAACCCTATCAAACTATCAACACCTATGTCGTTTGGATACATTTTGGAAGATTACGTTGACCACTACCATGAGTATCGAGCTTGCTAGAGTTGATAGGACCTTACTGGGATCGGCGGTTGGCTTGAGAACGAGCATGGACACATGGATTTTCCAGGGAACAAAACGGCCCACCCATACTAATCAGAGGTCGCAACTGTCCACGCTCAAGCAACGGGGCATCAAACAACGAATAAGTGGGGAAGGGGGGAGGGGAGGGGAGGGGCACAGGGTACATACTGATGGGCCAGAAGAATGAGGTGTGCCAAGTGACTATTTGATCCCTCAGCGATACTTTCAGGTAGAGAAGGGAGCAAATCTATCGTCTCATAGTCATTCGTGCTGTACTTCGGAGCGGACTTGCAAGGGGCAGCGGTGGTACTGAAGGGAGGATTCAGAGAGTACCATTTGCCCGCCACTTCAATGACTCGCAGCCACCAACGTGCCGCAGCCAAGTCTGCACAGGGACCGTCCGCTTCGGAGTCTAATTGAGGCAGAGAAAAACAATGACGATAGGCGGCAGTGAAGGAAGGCGTAGGAACAAATCACAGAGCCCCCTTTTCAGGGTGATAACAAGACTAACTAGAATGCAAGAGCAGGAAAATTGGCTTTGCCGAAATGTGCAGACAAAGGGAATTTTCAGTGTCACAATGTCAGAGTTTTTAACCGTATGCACTTTGCGCCATAATTGTTTTCCGAAAGGATTTGAGGGAAAGAGAGTGCTAAGTCACACCTGTAATGTCTGCTAGCACCTTGGTGTCGACTAAGTTACAGTACTTGGTAGGAAAACATGCAAGATGAAAGAGCCAGTAGCGTATGCAGGACGAGGTCCGCGAGAGATATTCCAAAGGTCTGAAAACGATCACGCGCCGACAGGAATCTTATACCGCCCACTACAGAAGATCGATAAGGTAGGGAGGCGGACGTCAATTTGATTCAAACATGGTAAGTAATTAATTCTCAAGGCGAATTATTTTCAGTAATTTTCTTTAGTATCAGATTCAGTTTTTGACGCGAACTTACTTTCACAACAGGTCAATACCAAAGCCACACGGAAGTGGCACTTCACTGACCTCATTACTGGAAAGAACATGTCCATGTTCTTTCCAGTAATGAGGTCAGTGAAGTGCCACTTCCGTGTGGCTTTGGTATTGACCTGTTGTGAAAGTAAGTTCGCGACAAAAACTGAATCTGATACTAAAGAAAATTACTGAAAATATATATATATAACTGCAAATATTACAAGAGGTGACAGGCTTATTAATTTTAAGGATAGGAAGCTGGCCTTATGGGAAGTCAAACAAATCGAGTGCTCGCAGGAGGCATCCGTTTGAGTCCTCCAACTACTCTGGCCCAAGTTGAACCCTCTATGATTTTATTCGTATCCTACCACGTTGTGCTGCAGCGTCGAAGCACAACCCAATGGCATACTTTCGTCTTTTCTTGTACCCCTGACAATGCCCATCTTCCCCATTCGAACATGTCCTGACACTATTGTCCACTGGATGTTTTAACCTTCTGTTGCACTACAGAGACGTACATTATTATAGTGACCTGATAATAAGTAATTGGAAACGTACATTTGCCGGCTTTAGCTACCTAAATGTAAAGAAGAACATGCTAATAAGGTATTTCCTTCCAAGGACCCCATTTTTCTCGGGGGTTGCAAACAATAGCAATATGCCGCACCTTATGAATTCCCCACCCCCGAAATTATTGTAGATGGTTACAAACCCTATAACGGACAGGGAGAACCCAATATCACCTAAAATAATGCAAGACAACGTTGTACACATGTTACAGACGCAGATATAATCCAGAATTCCTTAAGTCGAAACGTTCATTTAGAGAGCCAACCAAAGGCTAACTGCAAAGGAGAAAGGATGAGCTATAGGAAGGAGGAAGATTGGATAGGAAATTCCGAGGAATGGCAACACCCGATTCAACACATACATACCTTCAGGCAGGAAGGAGATCTCAGAACCATCACAGCTGTTGCTGGCATCCGAATAGTCGTGAAGCATGATGGTTGCCGGAACTTTGGGTTCACGAGGTGCAACTGGAAGGGGTTCAAGCAGTGAAGCAAGGGCAATTCGACAGGACTCAAAGCTTAGACTTGGTAGGAATTTCCCGTGGATGAGCGACTGTAGGAGAAGAAGAGGAGGCTTGTTAGATGCACAAGGCCCCCATCACTTGCATAGAGAAGAAGAGAACTTAAAAAAAACAAATTAATGGCGTTCGCTGGTCGAGTTCGATTTTAGGAAGGCACACCGGCGATATGACTGCCTTGAAATTCCGGCATCAGGCCCACGCAGGCTGTCACACATCGAGAAGCAATACTAGCAAAGGCAAGATAAGCTGGAATGGCTATGCCGATAGAAGCGAAGAGGTGAGTTCCAGAATGCAGCCACGATCGATGGAAGAAGGGCCTTAGTAGCCTAACATTTCGGATTCTCAGTCGGACGAGAATCCGAAACATCGGGTTTCTAAAACTCCTCATTTAGCGATCGTGCCTGCTTCTTCGTGGAATGGCTGTTTAGCTTTCTAACCTTCGACAGTCAATTATACCCCCGACCGGAAAGACTAGAGGCTAAAACCGGGGCAGCTCAGTCAGTGAGCGGTGCAAAAAAACGCTCCATGACTGAGCGGTAGGCACACGTTCGATCAGTTGCAATTGAAAATCTCCAGGGTCGCACAAGAGTGAAGCTTGTCGGTTTGGTTTGGTTGGAACACAAAAATGAATAATTTTCACCGACACTGGAACGAACATTTCTGGCTTATCTGCTGTCATCGGTCAGCGAGGTCCTAACCCCAGGCCGAGGCACGAATCAGTTGATGATAGAGCAATGGTCGGAGAATTGTACTATTAGACGTGTGTCATGTCATGTTCGAAATATCCAGTCATATGGGGGTGGTGGCGTGAACAGAGCTATCCTGATTGGAGCACGGAAGTGGTTTTTTCTATTTCATCTTGAAGCTACAGTCTAAAAACCTCAGAGGCGGTCGTATGACCCGTGGTTGGGGTATAGCTGGCAGGTGACAACAAATGAACTGGTCATTCCCATCTCATGGGCTTTTGCTGGTAGTGTTGTCGCCGACATCGGCATTTGAAACGTCAAAAGGTGAGGAAAGCGGTGGGGAGGGTAAGTAGGGTAGTCTCGCATACCTCCAGAGCCTTAGCGGTTAATGCCTCGCAGAGCTCACTGTGGACTTCGTCCATAACGAGGGAGTCTGACGCGGATGCCGGGAGTCCGGCCTCGCGTAGTTTCCTGCGAACAGCCAGAGGCGAGGGGAAGATACGCGGTGGGCTGGTTTCTGCGTTGGCGAACTCGACAGGACTGCCGGAGAGCAGTAGTTGCAGAGCAACTGTGTCAAGGTGGGCAAACCACTGCGAGTTCTGCTCACTGACGGTCGCCAGGACGCGCTGCGTTTCACCCAATACCATGTTCTGAAGTGGAAGGCGAAGGAGGAAGCAGTAATCAACTAGCTAGGCGGTGGGGGCTGGGGGAGATGACGTGTGCACTTTCGGTCCTAAAACCGGTGGTACCAGACACAAAGCTGAGCATATATTTTGTAACCAATGGACTGTTAAGGCGAAATTTAGTTTGTCTGTAGAGGGAACGCCGGCAGATATAAATCAAGAAAAAGAATGATAGAACACTAGGTTTAAGTCATGTTCACGGAAACTGGTGGGAACGAATAGGTGCAAAGCTCGACTACGACCAAACTATGAAAGTTAAACCTATGCTGCTAGTGCAATAAATCACGCAAAACCTGTGTATACTACTAGTTGTCTATGGATAGTTTAAGAATATTACGCAAAGTTGATGGATTTAGGTTCATATGTGCATGACAACTTTGGGATTGAGCATATATAAAGCTTCACTCATAATGTCTCCATACATATTGGCCGATAATTTCTGAGGAGATTACAAAGCTTAACTTTCCCAACCGGGGTATACCAATTCCCTAATTGCCATTGCAGTTGCACTCAGGGCTGTCAAATGACACACTGTCAACGTTCCACTTGACGAAAATGACGCAGTTTTAAATGCTATGAAGACGTCATCCAGCACTTATAAAATGTACTGCAGTAGGTAGTCAGCATCTTGGTATAGAGTTTACCGCGTGTTAAGGAGTATTGTAACCAGACTTAAGAGATTCTTTCAAACGGAAATTAAATTTCAGAATTGTATTTAGTGTTATATAAGTTCGGTCACTTATTCTGTGTTCAGATTGATGATGAACAGGCTAAAAGGCGTCTTAAGGAGGGGGAACGGCGAGGTGGGAGGGTACTGAAACACAACCCTCTTCAAAGAGGACATACACCAGTGCGAGTGAGTCCAAAGAAGCGTTTCAGTGAAAGACCGAGAACCAGACCCAGCCTCGCAAACTCGTCGGCCGCTTCGGTCGAGGGCTGGTGGTACACGCAGTTATACCAGGCGTCCGTAAAATCCTCCACACAGGCGAAGACAAGGCGAGTGATACATAGGTCCTCAGCAGTGGAGGTCTCCGCAGGGGCACCACAGGGCGGCTTCTTGCAATTCACTGGCATGTTATCCGAGAGACGGACAAGATCTAGGGAATTTAGAGCGAGACACAAAAGTCAGTCCCAGGTAGGTTTTGACGAGGCAACGTAAAAAAGACATTGTCATACTTACTTCAAACCGGAGAGCTACTCCTTATCGGAATGATTTATAAACATGAAACTACAAAACAAACTGGGTAAAAATCTTAAAGTGAGCGTCAAGACTGGGAAGAGAAGAGCGAAGAGAGGAAATACTGCACCGAATGAAAAAAAGGAAAAGTAACTAGATAGGTCCTGTCAGGTGTCCAAGGCTAATCCTTGGCGAACCCTTCTTTACGTTAAGAAAGGGTGTGGGCTCGTTGAAAGGCAGTTAAGGAAGAAACAAACACAAGTGATGCGCAGGCCAACGCCTTTACTACCAACCCAGGTTATACTCTCTTAGACTAGATTTTGCTGTTTGGATAAGAAAGGGATCGTTTGCCAAATTCCATACAATATCTGCGATAAAGCATACTGTCACCAGGTATTATTAAACCCACATTCGTCATAGGTATTATGCAGCGACATGTCTGGCTTGGGAAGCCGTTAGGATTCCTTTTAAGGTTAATAATTCCCATCCTTATTGGAGTTTCGGCCTTATTGAAGTTCGTGCCGGGAGTTCAGCCCCGTAATTTGAAAGCCTCAAGGGCGAAAAAGTGAGTCACACTGTCAAAAACCCCAAAATTCTCGATGCCAACATTCTAAGCATCAGGTCACCACAACGAAACTACCACATAATTTCTGCCAGGACTGACCCCGTCTATGTAGCGAAAACGGGAAAAAATACCCTGTTGTGCCCGGCGAAGAATGTTCCCACACGAACATCTGGAAGAAGCGTATAAAAGTAACCCACTCATAGCTAGGCTTTATATTCTCGTTGATGGTGCGGCTAAGAATTCCGTTCAGTTTCATCGTCTTCGGTTCACACTGGACATTGTAAATAACACTTAGCTAGCACCTATCAAAAGCAGAGGTTCCAAAGAAATACAATGGGGGCACTGTTAAATGTACAAAGGCGAAATGCGTTTCGAGACCTTGGAATGAAGCTGGACAACCGCGGTATCTTGCCGGTTTTGGGGGTTCATGAGCATCAGTCCACGGACTCAATTGGTTACTAACAACTTCTTAGGAGGAGGAGGAGGGCGTGCGGGTGATTAAAGGGGTCAAAAAGGAGACTAGGTAAGGTTTCATAATGATATACCCAAGAAGCGCAGGTCTAGTAGAAAACGCCGAAAATGGGCCACCGAGGGACCAGGTACGTCGCGGCTTCCTATAGCTTTTTTTTCAACCGCCGGTCGATGACGTCGAAGCCAGAGAAAGCGGGGCAGTCGGAAGAAAAAAAGCTTCAGGGCATGGAGGTAGGCCTGGGCCCATGCTAGTGTCCTGTTCCAGCGACTGAGGTTCACCTGCGCCGGAAGGCAGGAGTCGTAGAGGGCGAAGAGGCCGGCGCGCAGGTGGCCGGAAACCGACGCCCAGGAACCCTGTACAGCGAAGGACATGAGCGTAGTTTAGACAGGAGGAATCAATGTCCAGGAGGTGGGAAATGGTGCCTTTAACGCCATCTAACAACATTTTCGAAGGTTAGGTGTCAAATTTAAACATGCAATCATATGCGTGAATCTAACAGAAAGAGGCCGGGAGGTTTGAGCATTTCGGCCAACGAATCCACACTGGGACCGCAAGAGTGGAACCACTAAACACTAATTTTTGGTACGGAGACAGCAAAAAAGCAAGAAACGGAAATAGGAATCCCTTTTCAGGGGACCATGTGCTAGTCTTTAGGGGGTATAAGGTCCGTTTTAAGGTCGGAGCTAGATTTACAATAAAGGCTTTGGTGAGAATCAGTGTTATGACTATGGAATATTTACCCATTCTGAAATGTTGCGCAAAATCAACTTTATTGGCGATTGGGGCGGGGGGTTCCATTCCAGTAGCTTTTCAAAAAACTACTAATTAGTGCGAGCGGTTGGTCACCAAGCTAATTTTTCGCGTTGCAAATCACAATCCTTTATTATTTTCAGCTGGGTTTTAAAGAATTAAACCGGCTACATACTTCCGTCCCAATTATTTTCCATTTTTAGGGCAAGCCTTTAATCTACACAAGATTGCAGACGAACGTAATGGAGACATTGAAAGCACCTTGAACACTATGCTTATATGGCTTTGAAGCTGAGGCTGTGTGAGCCCGTAGCTCAAGTAGTGCTTTTAACTAAATCATCAACTGAATCCGGACTCAAGACTCGGATGTTCCCCGGTTGGGGTTAAGGGAAGATTAGTTTACGACCGATAAGCCAAAAATAGCCACCCTGGTCTCCCTATACCATACCAGTAATATCTCTCGACTGCTAATTGGTTGTTGATATGAGACTATCTGTGAGCACTATTGTGCTGAAAATCGAAGGCAAAAACGAAATCTTCATTTCTATCCTAAAATCGGTATAGGTAGGCAGAGATCATACCCGTGTGGACCTTGACTTCTCTGAATGCAGACGGAGGACGGCGATCAACACTGCGTCCCGACTGGGTTTGAGGATTAAAAAGGAGAGTGAGGGCGATAGGTGGGACCATACTAGAATAATTTCGGTCAGTCTAGCAACCTAGAATGTTTGCACTGCCTAAGATAACGCAACGATCAATTTGCCAGAGAAGGGCATCTCTGCACGCCAACAAGGTGGTTTCGTAAAACGGGGCATGACCTCTTTGATTCCGACACGGTGCTTCAAGCCAGGATACACGCTTTACCAGTGGCTGATCAGCAGAATAAAGGCGAAAAGTTGGAGACACCTTGGGAAAGAGACAGGTACCGTCTCTACCAAAGGTTACAAAAGAGTCTTATAACAAACAGGATTCTCGCTTGAGGCGGGAGAGGAGAGGGAGAATTCCTTACGACCGTCAGCGTCCACATGACGCTAGCAACAACTGATGGAATATGAAAGATGTAATTCTACCAGGATCTGCACGCCCCATCGCGTATACGCCAAAAGCGGAGGTAGACGCAGATCACGCCACCTGAAACAGATAGCTTGGTAGTCAAGGCGTAAGTGCACGTGACGGCACTAGACTCATTCTGTGAAAAACAATTCAGATCGCAAATTTCTTATCACCAACACAGCATTCTGCCCTTCAGGTCGTAATATGACAACAATGCGGGACTATGTGCTCGTCAAAATGCAAGAACGACATGACGAACTACTGACAAAGGCGATGGGCAGTGTAGAATACTGTTCTACATAAAGCTAGCGCAAAAAAATGATACTCAGTAATTAACGAACGTCAAAATGAAGCAAATGGAAGTGTTCAAGTTCAAAGATGGCGGGAGCAAATAAGAGAAACAGAAGGATGCTGTTTGTACCACTGATAAAAAAAATCAGACTACACACAGGATGAGCTGACGACAACAACGGCAACAAAATCACATGCCACCTCTCAGCGGAGAACCAGCTTCTTAGGATATATGCGAGCACTACGACCGCCGTATTCCTTCAAACGAAGCATAACCTTTGGAAACGTAAAAGGACTGGTTGACTAACTGGGAGTAGGAAACCAAAAAATAGACAGTGTAGTGAAATGAAGACCTCCGCGTTCACCAAGGCAATATAAGGCCCTGAAGCCGCCTGAAGTGCGCCACCATTCAGCTCAGAAGGCAAAACCATAGTTTTTGGGGAAATCACAGATACAGGTGTGCTGGCGTGAGTGTTTCATGGTGAGTCCTCAACAAAATCCCAAGCGGGAAGGAGTGCTGATCTTGGTGGCGCACGCTCCCAGTAAGAGACAATCAGGTCAGTCAGTGTAACAGAGGTCTGGTAGAAAATACTCGAACTGGACCCAATTTGGGTCAAAGTCAACAAGTATAGTGACCCTCAACACAAAAATAAAATGACTTCAGTTTGTCGGGAAATTTGACGACAAGGACACATCTATCAGGAAACCATCGTTATGTACTTCTACAATGGAAGCCGGCAGGAGCAAGAAATCCACGCGCACACGTCCTTTGGTATTAAAGGGAAAATCATTGTCCGTGTTTTTCTCGATCGCTGGAATGGGGACTACTTCTAGAAGTTTAATGTAGACCTCAGGAGCAATCCCAGGGAACTGACAGGAGCATCGTAGAACTTTACCGCCGGAAAAATGTCAATAGACGAAGAAGTTCGATGGCATGGGTCAAGACGAACGCAGGAAAATATTTATGTGATTCAGGTGCCCAGAAAGGTTTATGAAAACGGACGTGCAAATACATGGCTGGATGACAGCCCAGGTCAGGGAGAAGAGGTCAAGGTTGTCAAATTTCGAGATGACGAATAAGGAAAGCTGGGTTGCTTACGCGCTCCAACCCTCACCAACAGCACGCTTTCTGTAATGCTGATAGGCGCCGAACGAAAGGATCAACAGGGTATCGAGATGATGCATTGATTCGATGGACAACTATCAAACATCGTCACATGCAAACGCAGCAGAAACCTCGAGGGATGAGATCCACGCACTTTTCTTTGCTAAATACTGTGCCTTTAGCACCAAAACCTCTCTCGACATGGTTCAATTGTCGACTCACGGCTACGTCTTGGTTTTGCTTTGTTGGATGCCTTTAAATTTACCGCAACTTCAACACAATCACACTGTCATGCCTGAGACTGTGTTCCTTTTCGCTTGCGACGAACTTGTGATACTAGAAAACAGTGGCATTGCACAAGGGGAAGGAGTGTCTGATAAGCGGAAATATGCGTGAGTGCTCGAACAGGCATATCTGTATACGCTCTGTAGACTGTGAAAGAAATGCCTGGTACAATGCAGTTCGTATTACCTGTTTGACGTCCAACTGGGCTAGAGTCCAGTGCTTAAGTGCCAGGTGACCTCCAGGTAGGTGTTCGGCTGGTCCCACCCTCCGTCGAAGACGCCTCGACCAATCACGTCCGAAGGGATAAAGACAGAAGAATAGCAGGATCAAGGCCACAGTCCACTGCGCAGCGTACATTGCCCACAAGAGCAGTGGGCTCAGCGGTGCGGCAGCCGCTTCAGCACCCGGATGTGTGTTGAAGGACAGGGCTGACAGCAGCTGACTCACTGGCATCCCAGCACCTGCGGATGGGTGGAGGGCGTTAAAAATGTTGGTTTATTTAGGAGGCGGTAACAATGAAAACGAGAGAAATATTAGTCATCCTCTCTACCGGACATCGACATGAAGGTTATATGACGCAAGATATTATGCCACACACACCCCGAAAAGCTTAAAAGGTCAGCACGGCGAAAGAGGTAGGTGGAAGAGCAAGATGACAGGAATCGTTCATAATATAGGTAGATGCTATGCAAGTCTGCCCCACTAGAAAACAATTCACGCGCAAGTCACGTGTGTCACGCAAACTCCGTGGGGTGGACGGTGGACGTCGTCGCTCCTGACGGCCGAACTCTCATGGAACCGAAAGCCAGAAGGCGTTAAGTGCGATCCGCCAAACTACGAGTCGAAAATGGATTGGTATGGTGGAGTAATGGGTTGAGTTGTGATTGTAGATATCTGATTCTCGCTTATCACACCACTTTTTAAACTTCATCTGCAGCAAGCCGTAGGTATATTAGGCCTAGCTCTGCGGGGCTAACATCACGACTTGCAATCGGGCTGAACCGAAAAGATTATATTTAAGTAGCGTCGCAATGAAGGAATGCGTGAAATGGGTTAACAGAAAACATGCCAATGTGCTACTCCTGCCTGTTATATCGAATCATTCCTCACCACAGACGAAGTACTGTTTCCACTAGGAGACGGACTAGGAAGGAAACAAGCAGAACGTCAGGTTTAATAATTTCAACCGCCGGTGCGTCCGGCTTACATCTGTGCGTGTTTATGTAACCACAGGTCCGATGTATTTTCTGGCGAGGCAGAAAGATGGAATCTGTGGTGGCATACGAGGTGGTACCCAAAAATAAATTATTTATTTAATTTTTTAAGATATCCTCTTAAAAAAATTAATTTCCTTAAAAATACGGTCCATCAGATTATATGCACTTGTCCTTAAAGGGGTTTTCCGCGGTTCGAAACCTGTTTTTCTATACTTCTGAACTGATGCTGCTAAGTGGCTCCAGATAGTTTTTCTTAACCTCTTCTAAGCTTTCCCTTTAAGGTTTTCCTTATTATTGGGAATAATAAAAAGTCGCAGGGGGCTAGGTCGGGCGAGTAAGGCAGGTGAGAATCCGTTGTGATACTGTATTCCGCCAAAACTGGTTGATTTTGAACGCTGTATGGACAGGCGCGTTGTCATGATGACACAGCCAGTCCCCCGGTCGCCACAATCAAGGTCATTTTTTGCAGCGTTTCACACAATCGCTTCAGCGCTTGCATATAATAATGCTGGTTTACTGTGGTACCATGAGGAATAAATTCAACGTGAACGATTCCTTTGATGTCGAAAAATGAATCATAATGGAAGCGTCCTTTCTGTAAGGTTGCCATCGCTTAATAAAACAATGAGGTATGGATGACTTGTATGGCCACCTAAGCAGGACTCGGGAATATGAACGTCCCACCCACTTAAAACCGGTGGCTTTGCGCTAAATTTCCGGAAGGGTAAATACTCCCGTACCTAAATCATAACACTAACCTCCACATAAAATTGAACTGTAACCTTAATCTTAACCATCGCCCTACCCTAAATCTAAACCCTACGGTTAACACGAACTCAAACCATAACCCTAAAAACAATACTGACCCTAACCCCAGCTCTGACCTTAACCCTAACCCTAAACTTAACCATAACTCTCACCTTAACCCTAAACCTATTTTATCCGGAATTTGGCGCAAAGCTCCCTGCTAAGGCGGCCATACAATTCGACTTTACCAACAATCCTGCCGAACAACTAAGCGGGAAGAGGGTCTAGCAAACGTACCTGGCGGTAGAGGGCAGCACTGCCAATCTACTAACCTATAGAAAATAAGTCCTTTTTGGGGTACTGCCTCGTACACGGAACAAATGTTCAGAGATACATAATAAAAGCACTTTCTGAGAGGCCTGGTAAAGAGGCATACGAAAGTGGTCGTTGGATGCACACACGGAGGGATGAAAGGGAGTGGGTGGTTGAGAATCCAAAATTCATGTCAGACTGCTTGAGAGCAGACAGCAAAATTAGGCCCGCCAGCGGTTATGGAGAGCTGCACCAGACACGACGGCTGATGGAAATAATGGTGAGTTACGTACATACACGGCACTTTCCATCAAGTCACGACTGACTGAATAAAAGGCGGTGTGAAATTTCAGAAGGCATCGACGGACTCCTCGCTAACAGTTCGATGCAAGAAACTAGGTTTTGACAAACAGCAAAAGGAGACTGCTTGTGAGCAGACAGCAAAATTAGGCCCACCAGCGGTTATGGAGAACTGCACCAGATACGGCGGATGATGGAAAAAATGGTGGGTTACGTACATACACGGCACTGTCCATCAAGTCACGACTGACTGAATAAAAGGCGGTGTGAATTTCAGAAGGCATCGACGGACTCCTCGCTAACAGTTCGATGCAAGAAACTAGGTTTTGACCAAGATCAAAAGGAAATGCAAGTCCAGATGGGAGCTGAAGAAACAAACGTGTGCATCAATGAGGGACAAAGTTGTTGAGGAAATCCCACGGTAAAACTATTGAAGCATTCACTGCTGTTGAATAGACAGGAGTACTTAAATGCGATTTCCTAATTAATTAGCTAGGAAAAATCTCGGCAGTGTAGCGGCTTTAGTCCGGGAACTCCGAGAGCTTGCTGAGTTTTCACACTCGATAAAAAGCCACTTAGGTAGGATGTATTTTTCCATTAAAGTTCGATGCATGTATGAGTGCACACAGTCAATCATATTCCCTAGAAATGATGCGGAGACTTTACTACTCTTGCTCGTTTTTAAGGGCATTTCATTCCTTCAAAGACTCTGCAAGTACAAGAACCACGTAGAATTCTTAGCGTAATCTAGTACCTGCAGGTTCATTACTGTTGCAGAACCTCTGTTAATGGGTTCGAGAGAGAATCCGAAACGGCAGGCCAATAAACACCATATTCCAGTGATCGCTTCTTCTTCTTCTTCTTCTTCTTTTTCTTCTTCTCAGTACTGTTGCTTACGAAGTATATGACGTGAGGGCTGTGTTTAAAAACATAAAAAATAAGAAACCTCGTATATACCCGGAACACCGCCCGTCTTCAAGTACAACAGTCAAATGAGGTGCAATTTCCTATGGGGTGAACATAAAAAGGAAATGTTTGTAACTTATAGAAAATATGGTTGGATTTAAGCAAACAGAGAAGATATATAGACCAATTCTAGCGACGTTAATGAGTGCTACAGCCACACTCAAGCAGTCCTTTATAATTGAACGCAAGTTTGACGATTTTTCAGTCATTCGGCGCAGAGGCGAGTTCCAGACTCAGCAAACAAGGCATTAGGCGACGGGTCCAACAGACGGTAGATACTGAAACGGGCCTCAGCGAAGACTGGTTTCGAAATAAACAAGTTTAACTAATAGGCATGAGTAGATAAAACACCCTGGACATGCTCGGGAGGAGCCGTACAGGGATTTGGTAGATAGGTTGCCCAGTTAATAGGTTCGAACTTAGCAGCATTACTACAGCAAAGGTCTTCCACTAATAAGTAAAGTCTCATCCGCCATCCGAATAAATTCTAGAACTTTACATTAATGCATCGAAGGATTGGATGGAGACGTCAAATTTCGACGGCAAAAACTCGAAGGAACCATCTTCCACCGTGCCCCAATACGGAACCGCTGTCCGGGAGGCCACAGCTAAGCCGAGTTTTTGGACGACCGGAGGATTATAGCTGACATGATCTGTCTGGAATTGCTAAATATCAGTCACCTGGAGAGCAGTAATTTACGGACTAACGACAACCATAAGATGGGGGAAGAAATAGACTTGCCATTTGCGCTTTCAGCTGGCGCACCACTGGCATCATCCTTCTGGCTTTTAATGTTGATAACGAAGGGATTGAACATGAAGAGGCAGAAGGACATCAGAAATAGGCTGGCGTTAGTAAAGGCGCCATTTTGGGCATAATAAGAGGGCGGTGTCGCAAAGTCCGCAGGGCAGTGCAAGAGGGGGTTGGCTTGGGGTGTAGAGTCCTGGCAATCGCGCTTGTCCTGAACGTAGACGGTTGTCCTACTGACGATGGTTGGGTCCAATTCGTTTTTCATGTTCACCGGCTCGGGCACCATGTATACGCTCACCTTCTCGGCTGGCCGATCGGCGAAAGACGAGGGGTCGGCTTAAGGTAGGGAAGAAAAGTCACAAGCATGAGCCGAGAGGCAAGAATAATCTAGACGCATGGCTAGTGGATCAAAGTCGAAAAGAAAAGCTAAAAAGGTCCCACATTGATGATGGAAGCAAACATTCTGCACGCCGGGCACAAAAGCGAACTCATTTATCTTGACGTCTCAGAGGCGCATAAGTCTACTACTTTCGGAGTTGGTAACGATATTGCGCCGCACACTATTTAAGCGTAGTGGTCATATTAGCGCAGGGTCGGGCACCCACCTCAGTTCCGTCCAAGTTCCCGTGTGGATAGCTTAGAGGCACGGAATACACAAACGCAGTACCAAGATCACTTCTTACGACGAGAAACCGGCGTTTTCGAGGCATTGAGAGAATAGGATAATTTTCTTCGAGCCCGGTCCTTCTTGTCAGTCACTAATTATTCTACTTTCAGAAGATACTTTGTTAGGGATAAAGAAGACTATATGTTCCTATTATATTCAAGAACAATACCTAAAACAGAGACCCACGTGGCACAAATCGGCAGCGTGCAAATCTGTGCATCAAACAATAGTAAATTTAGATTATTGCAAACCTATACCACTCCCCCCAAACGATAACATATTTTGTTCAACTACTTCGTAGGGATACCTTGTATGGCCGCCTAAACAGGATATGGGAATAGGAACCGCCTCGCTAGCTTAAAATGGGTGGTCTTACGGTAAATATACCCGTGCCTTAACGCTAACACTAACCCTAACATAACACTTAACTTTCGCCTTAATCTTAACCCTACTCTAAATCTAAACCCTAAAGTTAACACAATAATAACCTTAAGATTTAACCTAAACATGACCCTAACTCCCAACTCCAACCTCAACCTAAATTTAACGCTAACTTAACCCTTATCTTAATTTTAAACATAATCTCCTTCGAATTTAGCGCGAAACCACATGTATTGTAGGCGGTTCCTTTTTCCCGTGTCGTGTTTAGGTGAACATACAAGGCATCCTTGCCGTTTTCTTAAACAAAACGAATCTTCCATAAGGAAAATAAAGACTAGGAGTTTTTCACGCATGCATGTTGCTTGCTTAAATTTGCTGCTTTTCTACCTTCCGAGATAAACTTTTGTGACTTCATGCTAGTTAGTAGATCTCTCGCCATAAGGTTCACTTTCATCGCATTGATAAAAACACTCGCATTGGTGATCAGTTGGCCAGTTTATAACGAGCGCCAATTTATGACGTACATATACCAAACTTCGCTGCAAATGCGTCAAAAACATAAAAATGCTTCAATTGATTTCACAAACAATCCAAAATTAACAATCAAACGTAACAAGATAGGCGCATAAATGATACAAGTCAGAGCACTCTCTGTGGGAATAGTTCGTCTGCATAGTTGACGCTTTTGAAAAAAGCGCGTCGGTAGCACTCAGCTTGTCGAGTAAACGCGCGGTGAAGTCAATATGGGTCAGAGGCTATGCAAAAGCCTATAATAAGAACCGTACGCAAAACACAATATAATCAGAATTATATTACCGAAAAAGACTAGGGAGACTGGAATGGCCATTTCTGGCCAGCCATACCAAACCCCAGGTGTTGCGGCACCCCGAGGCTCGAACTCGCGACCTGTTGGTTAGAAGTCCAACGCTGTAACCCACTGCGCCACGAGCTCGTTGTCTTGGCGGTTTCGATCGGGAATACTAACAACGGTAGATGTGCACTCACCGATCGGTTACGGGACTCACTCGTCCCTTTGTGCCTTGCGACTCACTCTAGAGCACCTTCAGCAGCCGCAGAGCGGCTAGATATATAGACGGGGCTATAGAATGATCCGCAAGGCACAAAGGGACGAGTGAGTCCCGTAACCGTTCAGTGAGCGCCCATCTACCACACCATATAGTATTTCTTGAAACCAATGAATTAGGGAGAACACACCACTCAAAAGGAGGTATAAACAACGAATCATGTCGCCTTGCATAACACGCGGAATTTATGACGAGTAAGCTTAAATCACTCTCCTATTGAAGTTTTAGATTTTCTACAAAACTAGTTCCGACCGGGCAGTCCAACTGCGCGTGAATTTTGCTGAACATGAGGTTGGATCCAGCATACTTTTTATTTTAACACCACCATGTTCGAATGGAAAGATAAGGTTGACCAGGGGTGTGCGTGGACGCAGGGATCGGACACGTCTATGAGAACCGCACATGGAGCTGAGGGGTGACTCCTCCAAAGAAAGAGGGGGACCGGATCCTACATAGATGTGTGCCGTAAAGGCCGTAATCACTTGGAGGCGTTGCGGCCTGAGACTCAGACCCTAGGAAGATCGAGTTCTACCGTCAGTCTGACCGTTAAAAGAGCTTTTCTGTTACGTATAATGGCGAACTTTAGCGTCGAAATTCACTTGAATCAACCAACTCACTCTCTTTTTCCTCTTCAACGCATCAGTCATGTGTGCAATTTATGCCGACTGGGGATGAAACTGGGCGCAGGGGCTAACGCGAGGCCGGTATATAGCCCATGCCACAGATGGACTCCAGTCACAAGCGTGTGGCACAGATGCTACTGAGGCTACGTACAAGCTAACCAATATTCCGAAAATTGGTCGAGAGGGGAGGGGGTGAATCATCCTCTCAGCTAGCAACTTTAAACCCCTCTAATTTTAACGCATTTTGCTGGTTTCAATTGCGTCGGAGTGACCGGTTTTTGGCGCATTTAGCGCCGTAGTATAAAACATCGTCTACTAGGGTGCAACATGTGTGCACAGCAAGAAATTAGGACTCCAACAGATTCGATGCAGCCAGAATAACTTGTGCTACGCGTTGACATAGCCACCAGTTTGGTTAAACGCAGTGCGTTTGCGGGGGGCATGTTTGTATCTTAAAAGCGATGAAGGTAGAAAATAGTCCCAGTTAGGCACTCGCGCACGCCAAAACTAAAAAAAACAAGCGAGTGGAAAGGCCATTTCCGGCATATATAACTTCATCAGTCAGCATTCACTACGACAACATCGCAAGGATATCCCATGCCAACCAAGAAAGACGAACGAGATGGTTTGGGTACGTTCTTCGTCGTTCACGTCACGAGCTCAGTGTTACTGCTTTCGATCCGGGACCGTTGCCCATGTGGAGGCATCGAAGAGGGGGTCAGCATAAAAAATGGTTCGAAAACAGACATGGGAGTGGTTCTTGGACCTTCGATATGAGGTCTCCGCCGCTGGCGAACACAATGGATTGAACTGCCCGCATATGCCGCTGCGGATCGTCACGCGCGGAGGGATACAGTTCGAGACATCCTCTAGACCGGCTGGAGATGGTAAGATCACAGCCGTACCAAGTACAAGTACAATTCAGCCAGCCGGTGGGTAATTACAGGTTTTAACATGAATGGTTGACAGCAGTAACCGAGTCAGAAATAACCATTCTGGTCTGCATAGTAGCGAAGACCATTCTTTTTACTCCAACGGCTGTCATTCTTTATGAAACGTTCAAAAGTTCAGGTTTGAGTTCCAAGACATAGTAGAACTAGTCTGTTCCTTTCTTTAAACAGATCAGAGAAGCACCACCTCCATGAGACGTTGAATAACTCACTGGTTTATAACGACGACAATTATGGCCTCCTGCTCAGACAGCAGAAACTTTCCGGTCGGCATAACGTGACAACCCCCCAGACAGACCAGCATTTTTAGACCAGGCGAACCGAGTTGTTTGAGCCGTCATTAAATGAGGTGATCGGAGCACTATAAGTTGAAGTATGCGTCCCGTAAAGCATATTCAAAAAGCCGATAACGTCTTGCATCAATTGACCAGCTATTGAATCGCTGGCGGTTTTCTGTAAAACGTAAGATGGTAAGTTGATTAATTAGAGCAGGTAGTGACATATTGCAGTAGCATAGAATTGATCCTTGTCCCTTTCTTACAGACAAGACCGAAATTGTGGGTCCTAAAATTGGAAAACTCTCAGAGTAACGGTTTTGACTGAAATAGTAAAAATAAGTCTAAACACACAGGAGTCGAGACGAGATCCTCGGATGGGGCGTCTAAGGGAAAGAGGGTTGACTAGAAGGACAAAGTTAATCGGCACTGGCACTGAAAAGGTTTTAAGGGGTTCCCCTGAAAATACTACCAAAGATCACATCCCCATGAGACCGATGACAGACCAATCAGGTGGCGATTCCACCACAACCCCATCGGCTCAACCCGAGAAAAAAGCAAGAACTTACACCCGAAATGGAGGTTACCTTCAAAGTGAAGTAAAGACAGGGTTAACTGATCTACCTTGACCACAGGGCGGAATACCAACTTTTTGTTTTGTTTTAGTTTCAATGCGAAGGCCACACGGGCAGCCGCATAGACGAGAAACCAGCACGGGAAAGGCGTTACCGAAGGTGACAGAGGCCCGGAATGGTCATTTCTGGATTATATGCCGTCGTCACCTTGCAACCTTCAGCGTCTGACAGGAAATCTCTGAGATTTCAACCCGAGTCCAGTTGCCAAGTGCAGTTTAACAGTCTACCAGTTGACTTATGGGCTCACGCTTTGCTGGCTTCGATCGAGAGAGTTAATTGACGTGCTCTGATCGCAGGCGACATTAGAGTTGGCGAGCAGAGAGCTGTAAGATTTGCTTAGTGTGCCAACGGTTGGTTGAATGAGGCGGAATCGACAAAGTGAAGGCATCACAGAACAGGAAGTCGTTGAGCATAGGAATATGAACCCACCGTAGTACAAATGGCCTTGCCCTAAACTTCAATGGGTTAGACTTACGGCTAGGGCTAGGAGGGGGTTAGAGTAAGTTCTAGAGTGAGATCGGAATTTAAATAGAGGATACATGTAGTACTTAGGGGTCCATATTCCCGTGTCCGACCCGGGAAAGTCTGTACGTGTATTTAAACGGTGGGCAAACCTCGACGCTTCCCAGGCTGCAGGTAGTAGTCTGAGGCGGGCGACTGGGAGCTATTTGTGGCGGCGGAGAACTCCGAAGGCGAGAAGGAAGAGGCCGAGGGCAGATAAATACTACCACCGGAGCTGGGACTGCTGACTCCCGAGGAGCTACTCCCGTTGTACTTTTCTGTGGCCGGATGAGCAGCGGGCAGAGCGGTCCAGCCAGTCTCCACGAGGGAGGGGGCCGAGGTGAACTGGTGAGCGGAGAAGTCGTGCGGTGAAAGAGGATCAGTCTTCATGTGTGCGATAGGGGCTCGGAACACAGGAGGCTGGGCAGCAACCAGACGAGAAGCGCGCACAGGGTAGATGAGGGCATCGGCTGGGCTATCGGAACAATCTATAGGCCGAGAGAAAAAAAAACAGAAAGGCAAAGTAGATGATTTTTACAAGGCGACTTCATAGCACTGTTGATGGATGGCAAATTTGCGAAGACTGAATTAACAAAGTGCTTTGGCAACCAGAACCCCCTGATGAGTTGGTAAACGTCTATTGGCTATAATCTGGAGTGGAGCGATATACCACCTATCAATTGATCTTACAGTTTGGCAGAAAAAGCATATGGCCATTGATTGCACCTCTAAAGCGGCCAGGAGGTTTATGGCGCTCGACCTTTATCCACATGCAGGTGATATCGTAACAGAAGGCTTACTCTTAACCCAAATATGCGAGTACGCACGGCCTTGAAGAACTCTATGCTTTTGAAAACTAGTCATGTGAATATGACTCACAACGTCGGTATAAAGTTGCTTCGTCTAAACGTCACTGCTTCATATTACATAAAGATAATTTCAGCCGTGTTGATACCTCGCCATACAATTTCACCGTCTTTTCTGTTACTACAGGCTGAAAATTCTACGAGACTTTCTGGTGGTTCCTATATTGTCTTGATAGCTTCGTGTTGTTCTTGTGCTGACTTCTAAACTCCTTATGAGGGAGATAGACATCCTGAGGAATGTGAGCTGTACTGTCACCTAAGTGTTAGTTTCTTCCGTGGCGTCTTTTTCAAACCGTACAAACTAACTGGGGGGGTGCCATTCTCATACACATCATTGTCAAGCTTGCTTGGAGTTTATGTGGAATTGCGAACACAATTACAGCGAATTGTCCGGACAAAGGACATTTTTAGTGAGGACGGTCGAACATAAGCCAAAATCCGGAACTGCTGACTTCGCTTGCAATATGGGCCAGATTCTTCCACGCTCAGCATCTCGCGCTAATCTCGTCGGTTATTTCGAGCAAAAAAACTAGCAACTGTTGATGATGAACCATGAAATCATATAAAGGCCCTTCGGACGAAAATTAATCGTGGGTTCGTCTCGCAGACTCCCTTTTTGGTGGTGTCAGTGAGTCCATGACAATGAGGCTATTTGCTGCTAGTAGTAGATGTCTTCCAACTATCTGCGCCTCTTGTGCCTCGTATCACCCTTTTATGCGACTGCCTCTGAAGATGGGTTCAAGAGAGAATCCGAAACGTCAGGCTAATAAAGCTCTTGTTCCAGTGATCGTGTCTCCTCCTTCACGACTTCTTCCTGGAACTCGCCTCTCCGCTTCCAAAAGTTATTCGCTGTTCTTTGGCAGACTGACCGCTTTTGGAATGATCAAGCGAAGAAAACTAAATTAATTAAAATTCAAAAATCATATCGCGTTTTTAAATGCTTTCTAAGGTAAGAGTGTTATCATAACGAGCATAGGGGTATCAATTTTTCGCTGTATTCTACTTCCGACAAAGTAGTATGGGTTTCAGGTCATCACTCATCTCTAGCAGACCGGTTGGATATGCACGATTACAGTACTTTCACAGCAGTCGCAGAAGTGACAATTTGAGTCCGTAATAAGAAATGTCCAGATAACAAACTAGTTGTGACTGGATCACTTGGTTAGTAGGGATCAACAATTTTATAAATGCCGAAAGTGAAAATCGAAAAGACAGAGGTCTATCTGTAACTTTTGTTTGCGGAGTAAGAAGTGGGTATAAAGAATATAATCAGACGGATGGACACAAAAAGGATGAAGACGCAAGAAGCTGTGGGGGTTAAAACTATCCCCGTTGCCTCCCAAAAAAGACTCACCATTGGAAAAGGTAAATCCATTTAGTAGCGCGCTGAGCCGCATTCGCAGGCATTCGTTCTCCGTCTGGAGAAGTCTGATACGATCAATAGCACGACGAAGAACAGCCGATTTATTGGTCTGCAAAAATGGATGGAATATTGTGCTGTCGATGTGAAAACCAAGCGTTCCTTCGTAGGAACAAAGTGAGGAAAATGCAGTAAAGGCAAGACAAAAAATTAAATACCATGATCTATCACTTGCAGGTAAAATCCGCGCCCTCTGAGCTTGTCAGAACTCGGGTGTCAAGGGACAATGAGAGTTTACATTACTCAGGGTTTAAGCATGTGTTGTGGTCATGAAGCAATGCCGGTTTATTGAGTGATTTAATGGAACGAAGAAAAGGTAAATGAAATCTGATAGAGTTCAGAAATTGTAATGTCAATAAAGCAGCGGTATTTAGAACATAAAAGGTAGGGCTGAAAAAAATTATGCGAGGCCAAAACATAAAAAAAATGTTTTCATGACAAAATAACACTGATTATCGGATTTCAGTATATTCGGGAGTGATTCGATTGGGTGATATTTTTTATTTGCCCCACTTGTTGAAAAAGTTGGCGTCCTCGGTGGGATTCGACCCCACGCCAGCAAGGGGAAGGCCTTAGTACAACCAACGCTCTAGCCGAATGAGCTAAGAGGCCCCCACCGGGAGCCGTAAGTGTAATCAGCTGCTTGCAAATATGGTCTGAGAAACTAAACTAGGCAAGGCACTGCAAATAGAATTCCTGAAGTGGACAGACACCAAAGCTAGTCTGTCCTGGCAACTCGAAACGCAAACAAGGAAACTAGTTATTCTAAAAATATGTTCAGTCTATTCGTGAGAATTCCCAAGGCTGATTGGTTGAAAAGGTGGCATGATTGGCTGGGTAACCTTGAAGTCACATGGCTGGGCAGTTGAAAAGTAAGCCGGAAACGTAAGGAAACCATGAAGCAAATAGATCTGAAATTTGGGATGAAAGAAACTGCGTTAAACAAAAAAGATAGCAAGTTTTCCGGTTGAATTTTTAGAAGTAAAAACAAAGTAGACGGAAAAATGGTAGGAGGCACCTAGAGGAGACAGCCGATACAAGTCTAAGCTGATATAAGGCCCGCCCCACTACGGTAGATCAGTGTACCTTGTACGGAATGCGAAAGATTAACTACTGTAACCGCATATATTTTACTCCAAGCTGAATAAGCATGTAGGCAGGGCTTCTGAAAGGACTGAGTTGACAAAAATCGCCTTTTAGAAGCAAGACAAAGCTTAAAAGGCATGCGCTGCAGTCAGCATTCAAATGATATGCTTGCTTTCCAGGAAAAAAATAAGTATCAGCTTGCACATTAAGGGTCTTTTGGACGGATACGGTATATGGCCCCTGACCTATTTACATGTAAGGTGACTTGTTACGCTTTAAAACAGGCAAGCAATGCAAATACGGTTTTATTTATTTATTTATTTATAAACAAAGGTACTTCTCCTAAAAATCCCTTAATACAACTTTTCCCGTATTACAGGTGGCCTTGCGCCATAGTCCAGGGGGTACGCACATCCATGTCTGACCGAGAAATTTTTGACAAACGACTGGTTTCTGCAAAACGAATATCGGTTTTTTAGTGTTGACAGTAAAAGCAGCAATCAGAAGAATTTTTACCAAGATACTTCCTAAATGCCGATGACCTACAACAGCGAAGGAATACTGTACGACCTTAGGTAAATCCAACTGTTTTAAGTATCCGTCAGACCACAAAATTCATCGTAAAGTTTTCCATTAAAACCTGACCTACAGGAACTGCCGGAAACAGCAGAACTTCCTCCTAGCCAAGGAAAAGCGTAATAAAACTAGCGAACTCACTGAGATCAGATCAATCTAATTTCTAGTAAAATCAACATTACGTCCCACGCTGGGAAGACAGTAACAGATATGACCCGATTGCGGGTCAAACAAAATTCGGAATTTCGACTGAGCCTTTGCAAACAGTCGTGCAGCGATTAACAACAGGAAATCGAGAGCTGTATAAAGAAGACCGAGACAGTGATCTCTACTTCAAACTTACCTGCTAGCATCAAACGGCACTCACGTCGGATCGGTGACTGTTACTTCATGCAATGTGAGCATGCCCCATTGAAGACAACAGAATTTACAGCGCTCGACCGAAGCATAACATTATGGTGACTCTCAACCATTAAACGAAATAACCTCAGTGTTCCAGAAAGAGTGGCACGAAGGAAAAATCTATTAAGACGCCAGGAAAACCACCACTGCGCACTTCCACAAGCACTGAGGCGGCCTCTTTATAATCCATCTTCTTAATCATGTTTACAAAATGTTCGCTCGAGTTCTCCTCAACTTCCTTACTTTACACTTAAAGAAAGAAAGTACAGGCCTCGGACAGTTCAGTAACTACATGAAGGTATACTGGAGAGCGCCAGTGACAGCGGACCAGCTTCGCAGGACTTCGATGTGAAAAATTCAGTGATGAAAAGTGGCGCAATTGTTTCCTATTAGATTGACGGAAGGTTATAAGAAAGTGCTAACAGGAAACTATAACAAGTATCGAGCCCATGAGACGATATTAAACACCAACTGCGTACACAACGCCGAGAAAGAGCCCAAAGAACAAAGAAATGACTGCTAACTGAACAGCAGCATTCATGAAAAATGCTGCTAAATCTGGGCCTCCTTGTCCCCCAGAAGCAACAAGTTTTTCAGAACTTCAAATACAACGAAAACGGTTAACACTCCTCAACCACTGAACATACAGCGCCCACGTTAACTGTCAACGACAATCGTCAAATCGTCATGTGGATCAGTTGCATTACTCGGTAGACGCAAACTCCAGCAACAGTAAACTCCACAGTCCGGATTTTAAGAGCTGGAAAGACAAACTTTGCCTAGCCGTGTGAACTGCCCAAGGAGTGGGAGTGCCATAAAGGTCACATAAAGAAGGAGTCATTGCAGTCGACAATAATGCCCAAGTTCCCCTGGATGATTGATCAGGCATGTGGAACCTAGAAAATTTCCTCATTAGAGCACAAACATCTACGTGTCCACCTTCAAGGAGAGAGATACAACAGTGTTTACGAACTATTTCGCCTAAGGCTCATCAAAACTGCTGTAAAAGTTGGTATTTTCATTGACAGGAAGACAAGACCAAACCAAATGAGACTGCGAGCAGAGCGTGGATGTTAATATCAAATATTTGCACGGTATAGCATTCTTGGACATGCAAATCGCCATCAGCAACTGATGGCGGTATGCTATGTAGACTTCGCCGCAGCATTTGATCACATCCATCACTAGCTCAGGAGGAGATGAGTGGGGCTAGACGTTATATCAGAAAATAGTGTCGCTGGTATCAATAAATTTTTACTAAGTCTGGTCAGTGAGAATTTCACCCAACTGTTCGATATTTAGTCTGGCATGCTATACGGCTACATTTTGCCACGCACCCTGTGTAACTGCACCGTTGACTGGGTTCTCGTAAAGGCCATAAGTGGTTTCCGCGGTATCAAAATTGCACCCGGATGCCGGATGAATGAACTTAAACGGGCTGAAACAATCGTCCTTCTATCATCAAGTTCAGCTAACCTACAGAATGTAGTGTCACGGGTGATTGAGGTCGATAAATAAGCCAATTTATCCATAAAGGCTTTCAGTCCACATTGCTGATCGGAAGACATCACTCGGGATTATTTCCCAGGTTGAAGTCTCAGACTCGGAGGCGATTGGCTGCCAACTAATCAGAACGAAACGAGATTGTTGGCTAACCAATACCCCTCAGGTCCTTCTCACCTTCCCAGGCTGTTTTCGTAAAGTCAATAAATACACAAATACACGCATGAAAACCACTGAAACACAACAAAAATAAAGCCTAAAACAATAATGGGAGGTTTGCGAACATCAGCAGTAACGGGCGAAGTCTCGCGTGTGTGTGTGGCAATCGCTAAATTATACCTCATGTCAGTCATGGAGATCTAAATCAAGATCAGTTTACCTGAGTCAGGCCTGTCACCAGTATATGATGGGAGAAGATCGATGCCGAAACTAACATAGAGCTCGTACACAATGCCCTGATAAAAAAACGATCTAAAGAGCTTCAAAATTCATAAGTGTTCAAACTCACGACTCGAGAGAATGCCAATTGGCGGAATAACTCAGCATAATTGCGGACTGAAGATCAGGCTATAGTGACAACGCTCACGTATAAGAGCTGAGACCAACGCTTTTGAAGTTATGGCTTGCGTAATTGACATACGTAGACTCATTAGCGGCAGTACCCTCCCCTAGTTTCAGTCACGTTGGTTCTGTCTTGTCACTGTGATTCAGTGGGCATTGGAGGAGACTGAGTTAAATGAAGTAGATGTAACACGAAAGTCACCACCGAGCCCTCGAGACGATACAGGCTATCGATGTATGGAAATAAACGACTGTTGAGTTTATGCTTTGATCAAGTTCGCGGGTTGTGTGAGCCTAAGATCGCAGAGATTGCAAGAGAGACAGCGGAGAGGAGAGGGGAGAAAGACCACTTTAGTTAACGAGTCGAGCGATACAATGAAATAGCAGGAGCAGTCAGACATCTGGTGAAAACGATGTCATTGTTTCATGATTAGTCGGAGTGCGAGTATCGGACTGAAATTCTGTCAAGATGAAATAAACCCAGACGCACACTGACTAAGATCTCGGCGATGTGGAGTAACTTGATGCCTCTGTAGTTGTGGTACTTCGGCCCGCATTCTTTGCTTGAGGGATGTGGGAAGGCATTGCTCCAGTCCTACGGGGCGAAGATAATGTGGAAAATTCGAGGAAATATCTTCATGCACAGGTCATAAGTGAATTCAGAATAGTTTTAAGGGACTCCTATCGACAGGCCGCTTTCGACCATGGCTACGCACATTCGGAGGCTCTGGATAATTTCTAGAAATCAAAGAAGCGGAGCCAGATAACGGCAGGGGAATTGATTGGAGTAACAGAGAAGTCGAATCTAAAAATCCCGGGCGGAGCAGCTCGATAAACATCTATTATCAACGTGACGAATGCTCATTTAGTGGCGTGACAGGGTTTGCTTTAATTTGAAATATCTGGTTGCTACTGAGATGTCCCTTAACGAATAAAGAAATGGAATTGTAGGTTCCAGCCAATTTCACTGACTGGAGTCCCAAAATACAGTGTTCCAAAGTTATCCAAAAGTTAAGATATCCGGCCTTTGGACTTGACTCGGTAGTCTAAGTGAGCAGGTGAGGCTTCAACGATGGCGTTTCCGAATAGAGTTAATTTATCATTCACGAGAAGCAATTTAGGGACACAGTTTTCCAACAAGGCGGGTGGTTGAAGTCTTGATGAAGGAGACTGACTGTTTCGTAGCATAAAATTTTACGAAAGTCCACGTCCTAAGGGATAATTTTCGGTAACTTCCCGAGAACAAAGCCCAGTTTTTTGCTAGGGTGTGTTTGGTCTAAGTTACGCTCGAGGCTACTTCAGCTCCAGGCGGTTCGAAAAACAATGGGAAAGTGCATTTGCCCACAAAAATTTGGTCATCTGTGCGATGGGCGGCCCTTAAATTGAATGCACGTTCAATAGGTCTTTGTAGTTGCTTAAACTGTGGGTCTCCAACTATGCGTATAGTTCAAGAACCTATAATCAAGGACAACTCAAGCCAAAATGTCGAGTTGACTGTATATAAGTCAAAAGGAATAGACTTAAAAATAAATTACAGAACTGCATGCTAACTATTTCTATTGCAAAACATGAATTCAAACTCTCAAACAGAAATTGAAGAGACCTCCCGTTAGCCAATGAGCTATGCGAAATCTCTTGATTGAAGGCTCATGTGCATTTAACTTTAGTATGTAGTCATAGTGTAGACAAACGCCTTCAACAAGGCGCATATTGTAAGCCGTTATATTTGGGAATAATGTGGTGGGTAATGACTGAAAGGGCTAACTAAAAAAAACTATAGTTCACGACGATCAAACTAAAGAAACGTGACACAGAGAAGCGGAAGCAATCGGAACATTAGCGAGAAATCTCAGCGAGGAAAAATGACATAGAAGCCTGGAAAGTGAGGCATACGGTAACATTCATGAAGCCAGGCACAGAGTGTTGATAGTCTAAAAGTCGGCCGTTTTCGAATAAAGCATTTAAGCAAATCTGTGAAGTTCAAAAAATCGGAAAGCGACGGGCTCAGTCGAAATGGTAGAGTAAAAGATAATAACAGTCACGGACATTATAGGATATCGCAGTGGAAGGGCATGCGGAGAAGTACAGGTGGGAAGAGATGTACACGAGGCCGGAAGTGGGACTAGGATAAAGAGGACCGCAATTACCTTTAGATCGTCACCGGAACTGGCATTGAGAAGGTCACGAAGTTCGTCAATTTTGCCATTAATACTTTGTCTGTATCTTTTCTCGATAGCGTTATGAGGGGATCTCCGGATGCTTTTTTCGCTAGATGAAAGTTTGTCTAAGAACCATGAGATAAATAATGGACATACCATTTTCATCCCAGCCCCTTGCTACATGGGCACACGGAAATTGTTTTGGATTTGAAGAGTTATGGCTAAAAGCATTTTCGTTCTGAGCCATACTGTCGTGTGCGGTCGACCTAACAAACGATTGACATCCAACTGGGGAGCGCGGGAAAGCGCATAATCTGCTCGGCGACTGAGTTATGACACCATCAAGTACATCCACTGAAATTGAATTATTAAGCTCTCGCAAAAGAGGTTTGTCTTCGATAAGACCTTGGGAGAATTGTTGATTATGACAATTTGAAGTGCGTCTAGCAGACTGAGATACCGGTCTTCGTTCGATAACACGGCTGTGCTCAGTAGGCACTTGTGGGGCTGGTGGCACTTTAGCTGACATCGGAAAAGACTTCAAGAGATTCTCCAAGGTGCTGTTTTTCTGTGGGGAAATCGCCTGTGTATCAGAAACTTCCGCGACTTCATCGCGTGAAAGCAAGGCGTTTATGTCAAGATTTTCACAAAGGTCTCCCGGTAAAGACGGCGAGAGGGATTCCAAGTCAAAATCATCAAAAAATGTTTCCGGAAGGTCATTTAGCAGTACATCAACACCTTCGGTAGACATTTTCACCAAATTGGGCGAGGCACACTAGCGCACCGTATGATTGGGGTTGCAACCAAAACACCGCGGTTTCACGATTGAAAAACCTTTAGCATCTTTACAATAGCAGCCAGAGTCCGACTCGTTCTGGACTCAGGTGCCGAAATGATCGGCCAGCTTTTTTGCACTGGATGCTAAGAAAAAAATTATTAAATTTCTTTCAACACAAATCTCACAGCCATGAGCGTATGGGCTGCGCCTCGTGTTGGTGACAAGCGTTGCTCAGTTAATGACCATGCGTTCTTTGGACTTCAGATCGTATTCCTGTCTCTCAGGAGAATTTACTGTAGTAGATTTTAAATTACCAGTATTTTTGTAAAAGGTCTTAATTTTTGAATTTTCTCTTTGCATAGATGGGTCTATACCACGGGCTTCAGTTTATGTTTTGAATATATTCCCAATGGTATATCTCCCTGAACACAAGTTCGTGCACTCTTTTCCCTCGAAAAATGTATGTCACTTGGATTCCGCTTAGTTCACTATAAGGCAAATGCGCAGGGATCTCCTGCAGACATTCCGCATTGTGAACGGATTGGATTGCTGCTTGAAATTTTCGGATTTCTTTGAATTGGCTGCCACGACCCAGCTCCGAGGTCACCCATTGAAATTGCGCATCCAGCAGGCGAGACTGGATGTGAACAAGGCCTCCTTCTCCGTCAGACTGGTCAAACCATGGAATGCACTTCCTGTAGACGTTGCGATGTCAACATCGCTGGAAAGCTTTAAAAGAAGCCTTTACAGCTTTTGTGTTACAAAATGAGTCGGCGTGATGAGGGATTTAAGTTAACCCTAGAGACTCCCGCAATACTCATCATATTTTATGATCGCCATTGAACATTGACAACCCACAGGATTTCTCTGTTCACCGTACTTAATTTCACGTTAAAAATAGGTTACTCGAAGGCCCATGTCTATTTCCCTCGAAAAATTGACTTAAATTGAATACTTAAAGCCTTAAACTTGCACCACCCTTCTTATCTTTCCGATTTTTCTGGGTACGTGACATAAACGTTATAATTCAGTAGACAAAAGAGGTATGCTAACAAAAAAACACGGGCATCTTTGCATAAAAGTGAAGTGAGTTATTGACTTTGGGTAAACATACGATAATCAATCCCAAATTTCTCCACTAATTCTTTAAAGGTTTCAAAGTATTTCATAAAAATAACCGAAAACGATAGTTTGACCCTTTAATAAACCATCTAGTGGGAGTAAAAGTTGGCATGCATTTCAAGGTTGACGTAGGTTTACCTCACTTTGTATTCGTAACCTCGAAGTCTGGTCATTTATTTCAGCTCAAAAAGTCACCAACTGCACGAAAACTTTCTCTATGACTCCGAGAAATGACCATAGGGAATTTAAGAGACCTTCTCTAAATAAAGATTCTATGTAAAGGTTTTCCCACGAACCACGGTGTCTTTACAACTCACCCCTCGGTCAAATAATCAAATTTCTTCTTACGATCAGGGTTTAAACCACCTCAGATTTGTTTGCCACTAACCCTCATCAGAATTCAATCCTGGTAGTAACTTATGTGAAATAACAAATCGAGGGCGGAGGTAAAAAACTTTGTTTACTGTCTTTTACCCTACACCTATATGGTACTGTACATCAAGCCATTCACACAGATGACCATTGTCAACGTTGTGATTAGTTTACCTTAGTGCTTACTTTGCTTATATATTGCCATCTACATGCTTAAAAAAATTTGATTTTTTACAACACAGTCTGTCCCGTTGACATTCATAAATTCCATGATGAACTTTCATCTGCATTATCTAAGAGATAGATAATAAATGTCAAGTCTTCCGAGCCGTCTTTCATAATGTGGACATCTTAACCACCGGATCAGTTTGCTTGCTCGTTGTTGAACATTCTTAAACCAAGGTGTACTCTTGTTTACCCATGCATGCCAACCCTGGACAGCGTATTCATACACTGGCCGAAAGGATGTTATATCCACTCAAGTTAAAATCTCCGTCAAAAGTTCGAAAATTTCATTATCGCGCAAAGAATACGCATGGGCTTGTGTGATACATTACGAAGTCTTCAGTGTGGTCAAAATCCACAAACTGAGCGCCCTTCCCATTTGGTTTGAAATGTATGAACTCCGAGGAATTTCTTTTTCTTTCGAGATTTTGGTCTACTGGACACTCTTGCGAACTTTATTTATTAAGATTTTAATTCTATTCGACATTATTTTCATCCTCATAAGCTTACTGCAAGACAGCAGTGGAAATAACCGATATCCTCCTGTGATTTTCTCACCAGCAGTTCGACGAGATCTTCCAATATAGAAACGGATTAGTTAATTCACTATTTAATTCATAAAGTTGATTTCCCCAAAAACGTCTGCCCATAACTTTAACACCGTTCATCGATTCTGCAATCTATCAAAGAAGTCGAAAATATACCCTTCACGAATCGTGCAACATGCATGGCACCCCGTGTGGTTCGAGACAGGGCACCGGTGTTTGTGAAACGATGGAGATACCACTGCACTACCACCTTACGCTAAACTCGCTGATTGAAATTTAAATGACTTAATAAATACTAGTCAAAATATGAATGAAATCACTTCAAGACATACTCCTTAAATTTGCCTCAAGCCAAACGGGCCAAGATTTTAATAATTAAGTTGGATGTCAATTACGAAGACGAAGCGTGAGCGAAATGCTTTAAACTTCTTCAAAAAATACGGAGGTGGAAAAGATATACAGGGGCTGAAGATGGAGATCGAGAATTTGAAGTCTACAGGGCTCAGCGTAGCCATTTAGGAGTCTCTAGAACGGAAAGAGGGTGACTTGCAGGGATCTCAGAAAAAGAGGAAACCTCTCCGAGTATCCCAAAAAGTCAGATTAATCCACAGCGACAGTACGAGCGGGCCAAGCCTCAGCAGATTCCAAGCAAAAACCGCGTTAAAGGTCGCCACCAACCAAAGAACGATATCATGCACAGAACTAGACATTTTCTCTGTCCCAGCCAACCACTCAAATGCGGATGAGGACGAAAATCGGAATAACAATGCTATACTCGCATCATCAGATCCACCATCGCCAGAAAACTGTTGCAGGATGCAACATCAAAAAAAGCACGACAAACCAGTAGAAAAAAATGCTGGCTAGCGATGGCTAATAAGCCAGAAATGACCATTCCAGTCTCCCTTGTCTTTACCGGCAATATTAATCTACCCATTCTACTACTAGTCAGTGCACGGCCACTGGCAAGGTCAATGGTGTGCTCCAAACCAGGTGTTTTTTTCAATGGGACCTCTCACGAGCAGAAAGACTGAAACGTCGAATTTAAGTTCTGGAACTGAGAAAGTGGCTAATGGAGGGGAACATAATTTAATTTTTTACAACAACCAAGTAAGGCACCGTTCACCATTCTTCCGTTGAACGGGTCCGGTACGGATGACCCCACAGTTGCCTCAATAACTGAAGGTGCGAGCTGCACAGTAATCCCATTTCCCATAAACCGAAAATTAACATTCATGTACACCAATGCACAGCGAAGGTTATAAAACTTAGACGTGCTGAGGATCCACCTCTCTGGTCTATCCACAGGCGTTCTCTCTATAACAGAAACCTGGTTGTCTCAACACGAGACCGACAGTTATTTAACCATGCCAGGATATCAGCTTTTTAGACGAGTCGGTGGAGATCGTCATGGAAGAGTTCGCACGTACGTAAACGTGGATTAATAGTATAGGACAAATCAGATAAATTGACCTGCACTCCTGAGGCAATAAATCTGTCTATTAAAGTACCGGGTTCAACATTTCTCGATGTTCTGATAGTCTATTGATCGCCCAGAATGGATCCCACGACTGATGCTTATCTGATAGAGGAGCTAGAAAAGCTTTCTACAGAGCTAGATATCCTGATGATCGGTGACTTTAAAGCGCCGCAGATTAACTGGAGCTCGACCTACGCACCTCCACAGAAATGACAACTGATGGTCACCTTCTGAATCTAACGCTTAAGCTTTTTATCACTCAACCCGTTACGTTTCTGACTAGAATGAGTGACGAATAATAGGCCAATTGCCTTGATCTTTTCCTGACAAAATCGCATAACAGTATTTACGAGGTGTCATGTCTACCCCCTCTCGGTAAAAGTGACCATATTGTCGTACTTTGAGAGTACTCGCTCTTTTCAATACCGAGTGATACACAAACGTCAGGAGAAACATTAAGCGTGGTGAGTTCGATCAGATGAATGCTGAAATCTTACGCATTGAGTGGGAATCTGAATTGTCTGGAAATATAACCAAGGACTGGGAGTAGTTCCGAGGAATAATGCACAAGCTCATCGTAAACCACTGTCCACTTTCACGAAAGAGGTTTACAGTCGGACCCCTACGGTATAAACAGCCCTTAAAAAATGTGGTTAACAAACAGTGAAGGCTATGGAAGAAACCACTTACATAGAGGAATCCCGCATGTACAAGCGCATACAAACTTCAGTGTAGTCGAGTCAAGGGCCTTATTCTCAAAACAAGACGGGAATTCAAAGCGAAACTGCTTAACCATGCCACGGAAAATCTGAACACTTTCCCCGGTTACATTAAACAGGGCACAAAGAAACAAGGATCCTATACCCCTGCCAAGGACTGCAGAGAGTATTAACCTCACTGACTATGGAGCGAAAGCGGATCAAATTTCAGATTTTTTCCATTCTTTTTTAACTAGGTAAACTAAATTTTACCCTTCCACAAGTGATTTCAAAGGAGCCAAAATAATTTAAGCCATTCAGGTTTACGAAGTGACTTTCCTAAGGGAGATGCTGGAGGTAAAGGAATCCGAATTGTTCAGTATTCTGCGGAGGCAGCTGAGATGGTAGTGATTCAGCTTCCTGGCTTGGTTCGAGTAGACGGTCCCGGTCTCCGCTCCGTAAAGGAGTGTCGTCAAGACGACGGCCTTGTACACATACAGTTTGGCTTTAAGGTGAATACCATGGCGATTCCCCTACGGAGGCCTGCAGCCGGCCGAAGGCCTGACTGGCATTGGAGATCCTTTGGACAACCTCATCATTTATTCTCGTGTTGCGTGACAGCGTGCTTCATAGATAAGCGAAGGTTTTCACGTTTTTGATTTGAGCACCGTTAACGTTGATTCGGGGAGCATTGGATTCCACACTGGGTGGTGGCTGGGGCATGGCAAACCTTTATGCTGTACTGATTGTTAATCCAAAATCGGCGCAGCCTGCGGCGGAGGTCCATACTCGTTTGCATGTCCTTCTCCGTCCCGGTGTTAAGGGCACCGTCGTCCGCGAAGAGCAAGTCATGGACTGTAGTCGTAGACACGCGCGTTGAAGCCTGCATACGCCGACTGTTGAGAAGGAGACCGTCAGTTCTGTAGGCGATGCGGATCCCAGGCTGCAAATCACGGTAAGCGTCCATCAGCATAGCCGAGAACATGAGACTGAACAGGGTGGGAGCCAATACGAAGACCTGCTTCACTCCATTGATCACTGCGAATGCTTCGGCTACAGTCCCGTTGTCAGTGACGCGCGCCGTCATCCCGTCATGAAGCTGACGCACCATGTGCGTGAACCGCTCAGGACAGCCGAATTTCTTCATTACTTTCCACAGTCCATCGCGATTCACCGAGTCAATCTTTTATTAGATCCACGAAGGTAGTGTATAGGTGAGCTAACATCTCCTGGCACTTCTCTTGTAGCTGGCGGGCGACAAAGATCATATCGGATGTTCCGCGGTGTTGGCGGAAGCCGCATTGGCTTTCCGGGAGCAGGCCCTGCTCTAGCTGACCGTTCAGACGATTGAGAAGGATACGGGCGAAGATCTTCCTAGCGATGTTGAGGAACGAGATGCATATGTGATAATCACAGAGTTGCTGGTTCCCCTTCCATTTGTAGAGATGGACGATGGTCGCGTCTTTGAACTCCTGAGGAACTTGTCCTTGGCGCAACATCTCCGAGAAGCACACACACAGAAGGATCTTGGAGTTTGGATGAAAGACAACCTGAAGCCTTCTACGCAATGTTCCAAGGCAGCTAAATCCGCCAATTCAATACTGTACGCTATCAAGCGGGCATTTAAAGTTTTTCGATGAAGACTGCTTTTCTAAAGTCTTTGGTACGTTTGTAAGGCCACATCTTGAATATGCGATCCAAGCCTGGCGACCGTGGACGCAACAGGACTACAACATGCTCGAAAGGGTGCAGCGGCGAGCCACAAAATTAGTAAGAGGTCAATCTGAACTGCCATATGAGATTCGTCTAAATAACCTAAAGCTCTATCCTCTGCGTTATAGGCAGTTGCGCGGAGACTTGATACAAACCTTCCGTATCGTGCGTGGCATGGATTGTGCCCTCCTATGTGATGACTTTTTCCAACTCGCCACTACGAAAAATCTCCGAGGTCATCCATTCAAACTAAGTGTGCCCCAAGTAAGATTGGATGTGAGGAAGTATTTTTTCACCAACCGTGTCGTGGAACCGTGGAATAACCTACCTGAGGCGATTGTTATGTCCCAGTCTGTGTATACATTCAAACATCGGCTTGACATACATATGTTACAGTACCACGAAGACTATGTGACTACTTAACCTTAACAATATCAGTGTACCACGTAAACCTGCCTGCATTCACTTGACTGCTACTTCTTTAATTTGCTTCTTATTCTTGCAACTTTTATGTAACAAATAGGGATTTCAAAGGCGTAAGCCTATTTTCCTCAAATACACTGAACACTGAAGAATGTTGTGAGTTCTGTCATCAGCCGGGGCCCACAGTGCTTGTAGACTTCCAGTGGGATTGCGTCGGATCCCGGTGCTTTCCGCTGGAAATCTGCTGCACGGCTCGGATGGTTTCTGGTAGGGAAGGTCGCAGATCAAGGTCATTGTTTGTGTCCACTTGAGGGAGCCGGTCAATGGCAGCATCGGAGATGGCGGATGAGCAATTAAGGACACTTCTGACGTGCTCGGCCCAGCGCTTCAGAATTTGCGATTTCTCTGTCAGCAGTGTTGTGCCGTCAGAGCTGAGCAGCGGTGCGGACCCCTTGATACACGGGCCGTAGATGGCCTTGATGGCTTTTAAAAGTTTTTCATTTCATTGCGGTCCGCATACTCCTGGATTTCCTCAGCCTTTCGGATCATCCAGGCATCCTGCATCGCCCGCAGCCGTTGCTGTACAAGGCGACGGCATCTGAAGAAGGCTGCTTTGGTGGCGACAGTCCGAAGGTCCACGTAGGCTTTGTGTAGTTCATTCTTCTCCGCGAGTAAGTTTCTGACGTCGGCATCATTGTCATTAAACCAGTCCTGGTGTTGACGGCGTGCGCGTCAAATGACTTTGAGGGCGGTGGAATGGATGACATTTCGATCATTGGTACCTGCGGCAGACAAAGCAGACGTACCACAAGGTCATTCCGGATGACAAAGGTGACACCAAAGTCGCGTCGCTCTGCCTTTGGCCAGTCGCTTCAGAAGAAGGTGTAGTCGGCACCCGCCTCCTCCAGCTGACCCTGCTCAGAGAATCGGGTCTCGCTGAGAGCAACAATGTCCACCTTCTAGCGCGCCAGTTCTCGGTTGCTCCTAGGATTGTCTAAAAGGAAACGAACATTCCAGGCTGCTAGTGTGAGTGGGCTCACCCGAGCAGCCTGGAGATTATGGCGAGAGTGATAGGAACGGGGGTTTTGTTATTTGGTTGAGTTTGACGACCGCGTAGTTTGCGATCTGCGAGCCGCGGCCGGCTGCAGAAGACGTGATAACCAGCATTTGTTAAGAGCACCTTTTCTAGCCCCTTCATCCGCTAGGAGGCAAGCAGTGCTGTCCCTAAATAGGGCTGATCGGACATATCAGACGGCTGCCAAACTCCACTATGGGTCACGGTTTTGTTTAATCGAAAGAACGACCCGAGTTAGCCTGGGCCGCCTACTGGGTTGCTATCACCCCCACCGTATGACTTTTTGAGATGGGGGAGGTGGGAACTTCGGGAGTTAGACATACCGGGGGTGGAGGCACACACAACACCGGAGACTCTCACCTGCTTTAGCCCTCCGGTCATGACGGTTGCCCGGGATGTGGCCACTGGGAAATACCCAACTTCGAGGAGCCACAGGTGAGAGTTGGATACCATTTAGAGGCGGCCACAGGAGCATTCACCACCTTTACGTGACAAATAGAGCGACCAAATGCTTCCTGTGTAGTGCTTCCCCTAAATTGTACGCATACACCCCACAGTTGGGTATATAAATAGTAAAAAGCCACAGGCTGGACCAGACAGCCAATTTTTCAAGGTTTCTTATAGTTTCTGCGCGTCGTCAACAGAGCTTATGTTTTCCACATTTTGATATCATCTTCTAACATGATGGCATCCCAGTCAAGATTATCAGTGCAGTCGTTTATATAAATGAGGAACAGAAGAGGACCTAAGAGTGCACCTTGCGGAACAACAATTTCCACTATTACCCACTTGGATTCCGATGTTCCAACAAGTTACCCTTAAATATACTAAACCAAGTACTTTTTCAGTTTGATACATTTAAAGACGTTACCTTGCATACCACATTGCCAAATTTTATGTAACAGTCGCCGATGAGGTATTCTATCAAACTCCTTCTTGAAGTCAAAGAAAACGACATCAACTGGATGGCCTTGGTCTATGGCTTTTTTCCATTTTACCTGCGAGTAAAGACCAGTCGTAAGACATGAGTGACCAGAGGGAAAACCAGGCTGGGCAGCACATACTGTTTTCTTATGCTCCATATACTCAATTATATGTCTCTAAATAAGTTTTCTCTGATCTTGCTATGACCCACGTGTAATAAGTTCATGCTTTAAATGCACCCAGCATTCGATGGAACGATCTGCAGACGCAGTGCCAAAGTGTGCCTTCGATCACCATCTGCTAAAGACAACTCTTAAAACTCTTCTCACACAATATGTGAAATTTCCAACGAGAGCGCATGGAGAACAACAGGATTCTTGTTTAAATCTCGTCTTCAGTAAAGATTCTGACAGTATATACGAGATATATTTATTACCTCCACTTGCTCAAAGTTATAATGCAGCCTTTTTTATAGGAGTTAGATTTATATTCTATACCATTTAAAATAAATGAAACCAGGCCCAATAAATGGTAAGGGACTTTCGCAAAATAAGGGCTGAGGCAGCACGAATAGACTCTTTTCTGTGGACGTCACTGAGGATTGTAATTTTTTAAAGAAGTTGTGGTTGAATCGAATAAAATGCAACTGTCCGTCAACAGAACTAAGGATATCCAACTGTCCGCAGTGGCTGACAAGCGATCTAAAAGGAGAGATTAACAGGAAAGGCAGACCTTGCAAGAACTTTTGCCGATCTAATGAAAATTAATCCTAACAAGCATAAAAAAGTTTAAAAGAACGAGATCAAAGGTTCGATCTTCAAAAGACGACAAGATTACAAGAGGAATTTGCTCCAGCGAGTAAATAAAGTTCACAATCCCAAATTGCACTACAGCTATTTGCGAAAAGTAAACTTAACAGGAACTTGATTCCTGTTAAGAAAAACGATGACGGTTTCGAGATATCAGAAATTAAAAACAAAGCTGTACTGTTTTCTCAGTTCTTTTGCTCGGTTTTGACCAGAGAAGCTGTTTTCATTCCTTATAGTTACGAGACTAGAGGAGTACAAATTATTCAGGATATTATCTTTTGAGAACAGATGGTCTTTGAAGAACTAAAAAGTCTGAAGGCATGCAAATCACACGGCCCGGATAAGATTCCAGCAAAGCTATACCTCGAACTTGCGCGAGAGCTTGTCAAGCCACTATTCTTTCTGTGCCAGAAATCTTTCTATACCGGAATCCTTCCTTCAAACTGGAAAATAGCCCACATTACATCGCTTCACAAAAGCAGTAGTCGTGCGCTTGCCACAGGCCTCTCAGTGTGACCTCAATCTGTTGCGAGTCTCTGGAGAAGGTCGTCGAAAAGGAATATATGATTTATTTAGAAACCCATAACCGATTGTCCAATGTGCAATACGGCTTTCGTAGGCGAAGATGTTGTGCAAAGAAACTTACTTTATACGAGGCAAAGCTGGAAAAAAGCACTCGATGCAAATGACACTGTGCATGTGGCTTAAATTGATTACCAGAAGACCTTCAATAGTGTTCCACATCAGCTTCTCCTTTATAATTTGAGAACAGTGGGTATTGGATGCAAAATTCTTACGCGGATCGATCATTTTCTTGTTGGCAGTTCCCAAACGGTCTGTGTAGGTGGGGAGCTATCGTGGAGCACAGTCACTGAGAAGGAGCCCAACAATGTTCAGTGCTCGGACTGATCGTATTTATTTAGTTCACCAATGATTGTGTACAGAAATTGGACTGTGATTTTGCTTTGTTTGAGGACGATATAAAAATCTGAAAAAGTCATTCAAAATGCTGACAACTGAGACAATTTCTAAGACAAGCTTCAGCAATTGGAAGAATGGTCCCACAGATGGCTCTTGTCCTTCAACTCAAACAAATAATAATAAATAATAAATTGTATATTTAAGGCCCAGAGGGCCCCATCATTACAAACTTAGTACCGCGGTTTAAATAAATACAAAGTGGATAATTGCTGCACTATGTGAGCATCCATATGAACCGCATAAATGAGTAGTATGGTAAAAATATCCGATTTAAAACGATTTGCCATTTTTAAAAAAAAAGTCAACAATTTTTGGCATATATGGTGAACTGGAAAAGAAGCAGTAAAAAAACTCCTAGGGTTAAAACGGAGGCGGAGTTCGACGAGCCGCCAATTTAAAAAAAATAAGAGAAAAAACTGCTTCACTAAAAAATTAATAGCTAAATGCAATGGGATAGTATTGTGATGTTGCTGACAACGTATGAGGGTTCGGAACGCTCTTTTACGGGTGAGAGATAATATAGCAGTCAGAGCTACTGTTTATAAACACCAGTGGAGGTGAGAGAGGACGAACTCATCGTAGACAACATGGTCGAAACGAAGAGGGGACAGGAGAGGTCACGAGATCATCATCCAGATGCGACCTTGCTGACTGCATAGTCCATCACCAAAGGGGCGAAACCATCAGAACCCGCCTCGATCATCAACAGAACCTGGAGACTATCGTTAGGGTTGCAAATTCAGAGGAAAGTATCAAGGTTTTCAAAATTTGGCAAAAGTTGGCAATGTGTGTTATGCTGTGCACATTATATACCATCTGCTCATTCCCGTATAAAACGGGGAATTTACGCGTAAAAAGCCTAAATAATTCTTAAGCATAACCGATGTTACCGAAATACAGTTGTAGACTAACTAAATATCGCACAATAGTAAAAAATTTAAAATTTTCCAGTGGCTACTAGGTAATGTATCCTTCGAAATCACTATTCCTAAGTAGAGAAGCGACTGGTGAAATAAAGCGCACTTCAGGAATCACATTCTTGTAAAATCCTCTCACGCTATGAACATTCAGCTGGCAGGTATGCATTAAGCAACCGAAGACGGCAACTCACATCATCTACTGCAGAGGAGGAAAACGCAGGAAGTTGCATTGAAGCATTAACCTTCGACCTTCAATTCCCTTGACATTGAGCAAAACCTTCTTCACTTCGCCTAGGTAAGCTGAAAATTAGGGAACTACGGAGAGAATTGAGGGTGAGAATTGGCAGAGGGGAGAAACAGCTGAAAAATCAAAGACGGTCTAATAATCCAGATCAATGTGTCCTTCCTGTGGCCAAAACCTACAACAATGAAGGCTGGGTCTCCCCGGCGAATCGACCATCGAAAGTCATCTCCGCAAATGTACAAAGCTTGTTCAACAAACTGGACGACCTTAGAAACGTTGTTGAAGAAATTTAACCAGATATTATGGCTTTCACTGAAACGTGGCCTACTGCTGACATAACTGATTTCGAAATATCACTCAGAGGATATCAGCACTTCAGGCGAGAAAGACCAAGTCGAGGAGAAGGAGTCATAGTTTATGTCACTCGCAAGCTGACCGCTATGACTGACATACATATTCCAATACGGGATGTGGAACTCTTAAGCATTACTATATATGCTAAGTATTCCAGACGACTGATGATCTCGGTTGTGTACCGTTCGCCTTATCAGACTTCCACTCAGGTTGTCATTCTCATAACGGAACTCTACAAAGCCAGCAAGAAGAAAGATGTCCTCATCATTGTGGATTTTAAACGCTTCTAGTATTGACTGGAAAACATGGACTGCGCAGGGAATGCCAGATAACTTCAACCACAAACTACTACAGAGGGCAATAGACAAACTTCTCGGACAGAAAGTCACCTTTGGAACACGGACGAGAGAAGGACAACAGTCAAAATTAATTAATTAATTATTTATTTATTGCAGTTTACAGGCAAGGTCAAAATGTCTTGATCTGATTTTTACCCGAGATGAGGAGAATGTGCTCGACCTACAGGATCGGCCGCCATTAGAGTCAAGCGATCACATTACACCGTGCTTCGAGTACTCACTGTTTTCCCAACCAAATTTACCCGATACTTGGGAAAGAAACATTTGGAAGGGGGAATTCTCACTTATGAGAAGATAAATGTAAGAGATATCCGGGGAAACCGAACTATATGGTGGAACGAATATTTATTTAGAATTTATATTTGGGTAGCACCGGCAAAGCACTGTCCAAGCAAACATTAGTAACGAAATAAAGTTATGAAAATATGTGCAGATAAAATGTACAATTACATAAGTTGTCCTGCTATGTCAACAGTTAGCGAGGTTTTAAGAGTAATGGTGAACTAGAAAAAATAGGCAGTGAAAAAAAACTCCTACCATAAAAATGGAGGCAGAGTTCAATAAGACTTCATTTTTGAATAGAAGGTAGGAGGAAAAATCTGCTTAGGAAAAAATGGTCAGGTGGTAGAGTAGGGTAATACGGTCGTAGCATTTTAGAAGGAGATAAGGAAACGTCGAGGTGATTTGTTCTTGATCACTTAGGCGTATGAAACAAAATCTCACGAAAATGCAACAATGAACTTAAGTCCTCAGCATCTTACGATCCAGAATTGAATTCTGATAATGGTTAGTATCCAAAGAAACGGTAGCATTTTAGACTGTGGACCACCGAATGTGTACGTCCGAATGACGTCATCGTTTGGATGACTGGTGATATAAGGAGACACCATAGTTCATGGGCGACTCGAGGTACAGAAAATATAGTTTCAAGAGGGTCACTTAAATTGCCGATGGTCCTTTCTCCGAGTCATGGGAAAGCTACTGGGAAAAGAGGAGGAAAATAAAAGGTTAATAGAATCATTGTTAAGATAAATGTGCAGTCTTCGCTTGAAAGCAGATAGACTAGTTAACGACCTAATTTCAATTTGCAAGTTATTCCAAAGCAAACTATACCTAGAAGCAAAGAAGAGAGAGCGTATACACGTGGAGGATGCAGGGGGAGGTATAATTAGTGCAGAATGTCTTAGGTTATAAGGAAGACTAACGGGGGTAATGACAGAAAGCTTGGGGAGAGTTGAGCTATTATTTAGTCGGAAAAGGAGACAAAAGCCTGCTTCAAGTCTCCTGACCCAAAGAAATTTTAGCTTCATTAGCTGGCATCTTTTTCATTAGGAAGTATTTGAAAGAGTCGGAAATAGGAGTTTTTTTGTGAAATGTCTTTAGACATTTTCAATTTTTGAACGGCTAGATTCGTTCATTAATCGAAGAAAGGACAGCAAATTTCTAGAATGGGAAGTACAAACATACGATAACGTTTTAATTACGGAAAGGTAGAAATTATAAGAAATAAAGCCGCAAATCTGAGCAGCTTTGGCTGTTACTCTATCGGCATGAGCCGAATGATCTAATTTATTGGTGTAGCTTAAGCCCAAGTCCTTGATGGAGGAACATTCAATCATAGGGCAAACTTCAAAGATAAGAGGCTGCGGCAGACTTACAGGCCCAAAACTCATGTAGCGACACTTAGTAGGTGAGAACTCCACTAGTCATGTGGAGCTCCAGGCCGAAAGAGCGTCTAAGTCTGAATGAATTTTTTCTAGGCACCGTTCGGTCGTAGAGTTAGAGAAGGAATACACGCATTTGAGGTCATCAGCATAAATAAAAGGTTGAGAATGTTTAACTATCGATGAAATATCATTTATATACAGTAAGAACAACAAAGGACCTAATATGGTACCTTGAAGGACACCACTAACAATTGGGGTAGCACTTGAGTATGAGGACCCTACTAAAACCTTTTGCTTTCGATCATTTAGGTATGATCTAATAAAGTCAGTAAGGGGACTATGAAATCCTATAGCTTCTAGTTTAGCTAGAAGTCGTTTATGAGGCACTTAATCGGATGCCTTACTAAGATCAAAATAGATTACCACAGAGAGATGATCATTACGAAGAGAGGTTAGTAGATTTAGAAAAGACATGTAGCAGGTTTCACAAGAGCGGTCCGGTAAGAAGCCGTGTTGGGAAAAGTTGATAATTTGATTGCTTATGCAAAAATCCGTGATTTGTTTTGCAATTAGTTTTTCGAAGAGTTTAGCAAGAGAGGGCGTTTTATGAATTGGACGACATTGAGCTCGTTATTGAAAAGGATTGTTTACCTCAACTGTCCTCTCAGAAAAAAGACAACCAAAAACCGCCCAAAGTGGATAGACTTAAACTGTCAGACCATTTTCAAAAAAATCGCTTATGGAGACTTTCTGGACAAACCGGCTTTGATGCTCACTTACGGGAATGTAAGCAGCAACGCAACGTTTGTAAAAGCGAGGCTACTAAGCTGCGAAGAAAGTTCGAACAAAACATACTGCAAAAATCGTCGGAACACTCCAAAATGCTATCCAGCTACATACGGAGTACAAAGAGAACTCAGGAAATGATTCCTGCCCTGAAGGTCTGCAGACGGAACACTGGAGACCGAAAACCAGGTTAAAGTATCCCTTCTTTCCAAATTCTTTCAGACCGTCTTCACCCAAGATCCTTTTAAATTTGCTGCTATTCCACCAGTTTGTCAACCAATTTTCACCCCTCATTTCCCTTTCTCCTCCACCTCACCCTCATCCACAACAGAGGACCTACACCTAGACTTTTCATCGACCATAGTTAGAACCGAATTACTCCATATAAATTCTGCCAAGTCACCGGGGCCGGATAGAATTCCTGCATAAGCACTTAGAGAACTTGCTGACAAACTGTGTGTTTCACTGTCCATAATATTCCAAAAGTCCTTTGAAGAAAACAAACTCCCGGAAGAATGGAAGTGCGCATTCATCGCCCCGATCTATAAAGGAGGTTCACGACTCGACTGTGAAATAACCACCCTGTCAGTTAAATTTGCATAGCGTGTAAAATAATGGAGCGTATTATCAATAGGAATTTAAAACCCTATCTGGAAACCAACCAAATCTTTTGCGATATCCAACACGGCTTCCGTACAGGATGTTCCTGTCTCAGAGTGCCCATATGTCGCACGAGAAATGAAAAAAGGCCACAGATAAGGTTTAAGTCACTTTAAGTCACTTCATTGAGGGAAGTAGGCTTTCGCCCTTGAGCTCCCTATTCACATGCAAAAATGTCAATAGTACAAACTTTTACAGTGATATATCTGACAACTGAAAATGTAGGGTCATCGATATGTGTGGGCCAGGCACAACCTGCCACTGTTTACACGATCTTCATTATATTTACAATAAAATCTCAGAAAATGAGTATCTAGTTTGAATTTAAATGTGTCAACAGTTTCTGAAAGGACCACCTCGTCAGGGAGTCCGTTCCATGCTCCAACGAACCTCTGCGAAAAGGCGTTCCAACGCTGTTCCGTGTGGACAAACTTCCTCTGCAGTTTAAAGGGATGGCCCCGCAGATGTTCCGTCCCAGCCAATTCGAAGAAGTCAGCAAATTCTAGGGCACAATCGCGGCCTCTGACAATCCGGTAGGTTTGGATGAGGTCACCGCGTAGTTGCCTGTAATTTAGAGGAAACAAATCAAGTTCGACCAGTCTGGCTTCGTAAGGCAGATGACTTAGATTCTTGACCATCTTCGTAGCCCTCGCCTGCACTCGTTCCAGCTGTAGATAATACTTCTTAAACCACGGACGCCCGGCCTGGATGGCATATTCCAAGTGAGATCGAACAAATACCCCGTAGGTTTCGGAAGAGTTCCTTATCAATCTGCATAAATCCACGTTTGAGCGCAAATAAGACCTGTGTAGCGCGTTTAGCTGCCTTTAAACACTGTGAAGATGGTTTAAGTGAGGAGTTTATTAGAACACTGAGGTCCTTCTGTTCCTCAATAATTGATAGGGCCTGCCCATTGAGAATGTATTGGTAGGAATCATCCTCCTCACTGATCCTTCTGAAACGCAGTCTTAGGACCACACACTTCCCAACGTTAAATTTAAGAGCCAACGAGCAGACCAGCTGCTAAGACGGTTGAGATCCTCTTGAAGTGCGTGCCTATCGAAATCAGATCTGATGACCCTCCACAATTTAACATCATCTGCAAACATGATGGCGCTGCAATCCAGGTCGTCGACACAGTCGTTGATGTACACTAAGAAGAGTTACGGCCCTAATACCGAGCCTTGGGGGACACCACTTAGAACCGGAAGAATGCTACTCTGGTCGACGATGTTATTTGCGTCAGTATGAGCAACTATTCCTAAAGTTAATGGCAAACCCCTTTTGGAAACTTTGCCAATTGGTCCTCTACTTGCTCCTGTATTACCAACAGAGGATTGCACTTGAGCATCTATCGGTAAGAACGAGCTTTTTCCAGAGTTCAAACCACTTTTTTGTGTAAGCTTCTTGGCCCTTTTCGACTTCGAATTCTTCGTCTCAGGTGCTTTAAATTCGACGTGCTTTTCAACTTCACCCTTTTTTGTATCATTCAGTGACGATGCCACATATTTTTGTGTATCCAGCACATTTCTGCTTCTGTCTACGCTCGATGACAGTATTAAGGTGCATGAGCTGGTTTAATCTCCCTTTTTGAAGGAAGGAAATGCCTACTGATTTACTGAGCTCTGTAGACGCAATGTCTTTAAGCTTTACATGAGGTATTCTTGAGGAAGCAATATTTGGATACGTTATTTCTTTGGTTGGAATTCTCGTTTGCTACGGGTGTTTTTTTTCCGGGTGAACTTTGAACCTTCTCTTTGAGATCGGCTATTTCTTGTTTCAAGTTACTTATCTCTTTCACCATTAATAAGAATTTCTGCAAGAGATTTAAACACCCCATGCACTTTTCGTCCTCGTAGGTGACATTCATTAGTGTTCCCAGGCTCTTTGCCCGCTTGGCAGGAGGAGAAGTGGTAACAGAATATCTGTCTTTGTCATCTTTTTTTGTTTGGATATAATTTTGTTTTCCAAATTGTCGTGAGGATGTAGCGCAGGGGTTATGTTCGTCGCCACATGAATATGCGACCTGGGTTCGAGACCCGCCCGTTCCGCGAATTTTTTTCCTCAGCACAGATAAGTCCTGAGCATCTGCGTTTTCCATACCTCTTATGACTGTATTCGAATGCATTTAATTTATAAATCCTCTTAAATAACTGGGCTAGGATGCAATAGTATTCAGCAGTCAGACTTCTAATAAGCATGCAACGACTCAGCCTTTGTTGCGACTTCTCGCTCCCTGATGAAAGCAGATTAGAACAGCACACCGCTGGCGTGAATTTGGAAGCAAGTGAACGCTGAAGCTTGTATTTCTCGTAGGGATAATATCCTGGACGTGGAATAATCCTCAGTGATGGAATATTTGGATAGCCGCAGAGTCGTTAAATCCAAGAAAATATTTCCCAAATTTAGAGACTGGACAATCAACTCAAGAGTTATTCCAAATCAACGTGTCTTCTACACTAAGGTAGAGGCTGAAACTTCGTAAACTCAAAGGAGGTGAAATTAGAAAGCAATTTCAAACGACGCTCCGGATCAATTTTTTCAGTGTTCAGTTTTTCAGTTTACCCAGAAGATGTTGTATGTTTTTGGCTCCAAGAAGGCCTTTGATAGCGTACCACACGGGCTTTTTTACAGAAGATTTGGAAAGTAGGAATTTGAGGAAAATTTTCCAATTGGATCAAAAGTTTCTTGTTTTTCAGAGTACAGAGAGTTGTTGTTGGAAACTCTAGCTCGGAATGGGCAAAGGTAGAAAGTGGTGTTCCAACGGATTCCGTTTTGGGCCCCCTACTCTTCCTTATCTACGTGAATTACTGTCTCAATGACCTGGATTGTGAAGCTGTCATATTTGCAGATGACATAAAAATATAAAGTGAAGTCAGCTGGGCTGATGACGCAAAAGGGTTTCTATCGAATATCGACAAACTAAGTGCCTGGTCGGCCAGGTGGCTTCTTAAGTTTAATTTATCCAAGTGCGTGATCCTTCACATAAACGCCGGTCGAAACGTACCTAGGAAACACCATTAAGTTATTAATCACACTGCATTAAACGAGTTAGAAACACACAGAGATCTAGACATGCGGACAACTGCGAAATTGATACCCTCAGAACACTGTAAGAAAGCATTCCAGAAGGCAACATGTACACTGCATTGGATCAGACGTGCGTTTAAAATATTCACCCTTATTTCTTCGGAAATGTCTTTGGAGTCTTCGCAAGAGATCATTTAGATTACGAAATACCAGCCTGGATACCGTGGATGAAGAAAGGTGTTGACCTACTCGAACAGGTGCAATGGAGAGCAACGAAGATGGTCGACGGTCTTAAGAATTTACTGTACTAAGACAGATTGAAAAAGATTGACCTTTTTCCTCTTTCCTGCATGCACTTACGGTGTAGCCTGCTCTGAACATTCCAGATTATCCGGGGCCATGATTACTCCCTGAGATTGGAGGATTTTTTCGAGTTTGCCTGCACACCTCATCTGCGTAGTCATCCATCCATTCCGTATAAGATATTCAATATTGCTCTTGAAAGTGAAAATTTTCCTATTTTATGGAAGGAATCGCACATACTGCCTATACCCAAACACGGCCGACATACGTCATTTGACGACCTTAGGCTAATAAATACACTACCAGCAGTCTCGAAGATCTTAGAGAACTTGATAAAAGAAAAGATGATGCGTCACCTAATAAAGAATAACCTACTTAATACGGCTTAGTATGGGTCCATCGAAAAAGGTCTTGTGAAACCTGCCAGCTCTTTTTCTTTGATCATGTGCTCCAATCTAGAGACAGCGGTTTTGCAATTTACACCGTTTACTTCGATTTCACGAAGGCTTTTGATCGTGTTAACCATGATATCCTGCTGCTGAAACGTGCCTTCTACGGCATAGGTAACAAGCTTCCGAACTTAATATCCTCCTATTTGAATGCTCGCGCACAACGGGTCAAAATGTCTGATGTTATCTCCAACCCCACGTATGTGAGGAGCGGAGTTATTCAGGGCGGCGTGCTCGGCCCGCTTCTATTTTGCCTCTTTGTCAACGACGTTCCTGACTGTTTTCAGTATGGTAGGCCCTTTATGTACGCTGACGATTTAAACGTTGCCTATAGATACAAACCGGTTGATAGCACATTCGTGCTTAAGCTCTTAAAAAAAGGATCTTCAGGCCTTCACTCAGTGGTGTCGCACATGGCGCCTTTCATTTTCTTGGCACAAGTACTCCGTTATGGTTATTGGCGACAATCGTCAACCCCACCTAAGCATAGACGGTCACGATCTAAACGTGCCCGGAGTTATAAAGTATCTGGGCATATCATATTCTAGTAGTCTTAATCTGTCAGAGCACTGTGCCCTGATTGTCTCAAAACACGCCAAACTACTGGGTTTTTCTCAGAAATTTTAAAACCGTCAACATTAGAATCAGACTCCATAAAATGTATGTCAGGCCTAGTCTGGAATACTGCTCGTTTATATTTAGCCTTCTGCACGCTAGTGAACGAAAGAAGATAGAATCAGTCCAGCACTTCTTTACAAAAAGAGTTTTCCATTCAGAACACCGAAACGTGTCCTACCAACAACGCTGTGCGCTTACAAGCCTTGACCCGCTGTGGCTTCGCAGATTACAGAAGGGACTATTTTTACTGTTTAAACTTTTAAACCGTTGTACATTTAACCCCCTTACATCTCTGAGGCAGCTCGACCACTCTCGGTGCACCAGTCATCGAGATGTATTTTTATTTCTTCCTTTGGCAGGCACTGTTAGATACCGACAGCTTTTTTCGGTAAACGCTATAGAATTCAGAAATAAGCTACCCAGAAGTATCAAAATTCAGCAAAGCTATCCCTTGTTTACTCGAGCTGTCACTAGTTTTCTACATTCAGGACAACTTTCAAAACTTTTGGGTGCTGATTCTGTGGAAGCTCTCTTCGGTTCTGATGGCGTTCACGGACTCTGAATCCTGTAATGGACTTCATGCTGAGGGCAATATTGCTGGCTCTGCCGACCTTCATCGGCTTATTTCTCAGTCGGCAGCGAACAGCCGTTCGCAGACACACCTGCTGGTGCAGAATACTGGATCCATAACACTGAATGGAGAAGTCTTTCACCGGGCACCTGTGTCAACGCTTCCTTGTCCTGAACTTTAATCCCTCAATAAGCTGCAGTTTTTTCTCCTGAAAACACTTGAAACAAAGATTCAGGATTTTTTTCACTGTCAGCTTGACCCTCTACTGTTTATTTATTTTTTTTGACCTTGCCTGTAAACTGGCAATAAAAAAATAAATAGAGAAAAGCATGCAAGTCACGTAGAATATATTTGACATAATAAATACCAGCCGGGAGTACGGCGTTTAAGAAAGGAAGGACAATAATTATTAGAATAGGCCAAAATTCAAATTTGGTCTTCCGAAAAACAAGCACGCCATCGATAGGTATAGTTACTACAATCTCATTCTCACCTGTGAAAATTCTGTTCTCAAGGAGTCACTTAATTTTTCCCCTTTTCCACTCGACAGTTCAACCGTCGTAGTCTAACGATGTCCACCGTATGCTAACCAACATGGTGTTGCAGGGATGGTAACTTGTAGTAATTTAGTTAAAAGTGAAAGTAAGCTTGCGCTGCATCTACCGCACTTTCTCTTCCTCCCCCATCTGAGCCGCGGAACATGACAGAGTCAAGAAGACCGGAGATGGGAGATGGCACAGGTGGCTGTCACGGCAGGATCCGCCCCTGGGCGTACCTCCACAACTGGCTCGGATCCCACGGAGTGGGAGTGCCATAAAAGCCACATGATGAAGGAGCCATTGCAGCCTGACTCTTAGTCCGCCAATCAGCCACTCCATACAAAAAACACATTGTGCTGACCATGCGGTCCGAGTTATCCCGTCAGTTGGCAACCTTCAAAGCCACGGCTTTTAGCGCACCGTGATAGTTTCAAGCGCGTCAGATTTTTTATAGTGAGGAACATGCGCTGAGGGATCGACCTCACTCGATCCCCCACCCCTACAATCAAAACACTGTCCGAGCCGGTCAGTTGTCTGATGCGGATGTGGCCGCAACTGCCGGTGACCTCATCTACGTGTACTTAATACATGACCTTGACCCCCCCAAACACAAGCACCAGAATTTCTTACAAAAGGGGTTTGAAGGACTTACATCTCACATGCGTGAGATAGCCAGAGGTCACATTAAGAAGAGCCATCGCAGCCTGAATCTCAGGTGACCAGTCAGCCCTTTCCACACAACACACTGGACTGACTGTGAGATCTGAGTGTTTTTTTCCACTCAGAAGCTTTATGAGGCCCCTAACAATGAACGGGGTTCGGTTGGCATGTCCGGCACCAGCGATGTGAATATTTCTAGAATGCTATGTAGGTAGGTATGGTCTATATTAGATTGAATAGCCCATTCCATAAACCTCCCGGAATTGGGGTCTGTGGGGCAGCGAACTCTCCACGCTGCCTTCCTCCTTGTACGACCACTCGGATGTATCATGTGCGTCCAGGGCCACATTCATCCATGTGCGATCACTTGACGGTACAAATGAACATTCCTCTTCACCTTTAAGGCGCTTGCAAGTGTGCCTGTTAAATTCCTCTATAACCTCGTGGCATATTTCCGCCACATCGCGAGCAATATGCCTTCTTATTGTTCTCTCACAGGCCTGACTGAACATTAGACAAGGTAATCAGAAAAAAGCAAACAATATAGTAAATTAAAGAGGAATGCAAGTGCAGAAACGGGTGGGTCACAAAGAGCAGTCAAAAGTTTAGTCACGTGCGCGCATGCTACGACAAAAAAGTACAATGGTACCCTGTGTGCGCACACGCAAGCAGCGTTACCAGCCCAAAATCAGAGCACAGAGGCTAAAAATTGATCGACGAGTGAGCACGCGCACTGTCGTATCTCAACTTGTCGTGATTTCATTATATCCAGTCCACATCGACTCTTAGTAGGGGTATCAGGGGATTGAAGTGACTACCATATGAAAAACAGCTAGAAAGGTTTAATTTTTTTATCTCTGTTATAGACAATACAGAATTTATATGCTCATTATTTTCAAACTCGTCAGAGAAGTTGACTGTGCTCTTCAAAGAGTCGAGTATTTTTTTAATTTGCAAAAAGAAGAACCTCTGAGATTCTCCTTAAAAACTGAAGACAAACCTCACTGATTTGAAGAACAAGCAACTTCTTTTTCCCACTCACTGATTGAAAAAAATGTAATAAATTTCCTTATTCTGTTGCTCGGACTGAAAGCATTGGGACAGCGAAAAGATGAGAAGATGAAATTGTACTTTATGACCATATATTATTCAACATCAAGAACTGATCGAGCGTCCCCTGATGACTAGCGCATATCTGTAAAAATGGTTTCGAAGTCCCTATCGAACTAAGCCAGCTGTCTCAATTTT
>WEDG01003890.1:0-50336 GCA_017591395.1 Schistocephalus solidus
GGAGAGCCTTCTAAACGAAGGGGTGCATTTGGCTCGCCTTGAGGCGCATATATACTGAATCCATTTTTGAGTTGTCGTCCGGGCCAAAAAGGACTCCGAAGAGTATTTTTCGCGTGCTTCAGGCCGAACGACTGCGGGGGCGGACGTAAGATCGAAGTTCCAGACGCGATGAATACGGAAGGAAAAAGACAGCTATGGCAGATATTCCCTAAGGTTTTGGGATAGTCGGAAGCGGATCGGTGGAGAAATGAGCAAAACAGTATATTATCAAAAAATGAAGGAGGAGTGGGGAGAAAAGATTAGTGTGGATTGTTCATAGCCACCTTTTAGGCACTATTACATTGATGGTCAACAGGATGACAAATATTGTTCCAAAGGAATGGTGAGCCGTGAGAACTTTACTGGCCGATGAATTTCGGCATCGTGAACAACATGGCCGCGTTTTCAAGTGAGCATACAGAATACCTGCTTATCCACTAACTGTGGCGGTCTCCAAGACCAAAATTATGTGGTCGTGTCCCACGCGTAGTCACACCGAAACAGGAACTGCAGGTTACTCTCTTGTTGATGAGAATTTTCACCGGAGCAACTATAGTGACCAAAGAGGGCAGTTTGTCACCCTGTTCGGTTGCTCGGCATGACTGGAAATGTTGGAAATATTTCATTACTCGAAATGCCTATATACCGAACAGATTTGAAAACTGCCTCTATATATGTATATATATATATATATATCTGCAGGGCATCCTTGTTCCCTGCAGACTCCAGACTAGAAGCCCTCAGAGTCGCATAGCGACGTGTAGCATCTGATGGAATGGAACAAACCAAAGACAAGGGGAGACCGAACGGCCATTCTGGCTTATTAGCCGTCATCCAGCCAGGTCATGCAATTCCAAGTGCTGGCGGTGTACACCTGCTCTCGAAAACCCGGCGACCTTTGGTATTTGAGTCGAGACGTCTCGTACCATTGAGCCACGGGCTCGTTGTTTTCGTCGGTTGTGATCGAGAATATGATGATGATGTGGGGCTCACCGATCTGCTTAGGAACATGCATGTTCCGTTGTGTGCCCTGGAGCTCAGACTAGAGCCCTCGCAGGCGGTCGCATAGCGACATCTAGCATATGATGGAAATGGAACCGACAAAGACAAGGGGAGACCGGAATGGCCATTTCTGGCTTATTAGGTCTGAACCCTAAAAAGTCATGTCCGAAGCACCTGACTCCATGTCCTGCACTTAATAATTTCAGAAATTATTTCCCGATTATTCTCTGGAGTCCATATACCAGAAACCGCATAGAGAACGCTGGGGGACCCACTGAGGAGCCGAACCCCTCGTTGCTGTGTCACACAGCAGCAGAAACATCGGCGAAAAACGTGTCTGGGCTTTTAGCTAGTACCTATGTCGGAAGTACGATATAACGTCTTTGCCATATAAGATTCATACTACTTGTAGTACTACTTGTTTGTAGAATGGGCATTACGTGGTTATTCCACAGTGGTTGATTGTCTTCGACCCAAATGTTCATTGAAATTTCGGGTCTGACCCTAAAAAGTCATGTCCGAAGCACCTGACTCCATGTCCTGCACTTAATAATTTCAGAAATTATTTCCCCGATTATTCTCTGGAGTCCATATACCAGAAACCGCATAGAGAACGCTGGGGGACCCACTGAGGAGCCGAACCCCTCGTTGCTGTGTCACACAGCAGCAGAAACATCGGCGAAAAACGTGTCTGGGCTTTTAGCTAGTACCTATGTCGGAAGTACGATATAACGTCTTTGCCATATAAGATTCATACTACTTGTAGTACTACTTGTTTGTAGAATGGGCATTACGTGGTTATTCCACAGTGGTTGATTGTCTTCGACCCAAATGTTCATTGAAATTTCGGGTCTGACCCTAAAAAGTCATGTCCGAAGCACCTGACTCCATGTCCTGCACTTAATAATTTCAGAAATTATTTCCCCGATTATTCTCTGGAGTCCATATACCAGAAACCGCATAGAGAACGCTGGGGGACCCACTGAGGAGCCGAACCCCTCGTTGCTGTGTCACACAGCAGCAGAAACATCGGCGAAAAACGTGTCTGGGCTTTTAGCTAGTACCTATGTCGGAAGTACGATATAACGTCTTTGCCATATATATATGTATATATATATATATATATATATATATATATATATATATATATATATATATATATATATATGCGTGTGTTTTGTCTCGCAATGCCTTGCGTGAGAAACCTTTCGGAAGCAATAGCACGAATTATGAATCCCTTTGGAAGTGGAGTGGCCATAAACCAGAATCAACTATCAGGCAGCAGATAATGAGATCCAAAGATCCGCTACCGGCAGCGGAACAGTCAGCGGTGGTCTACAGCATACCATGCCGAAATTTAAAGGAGAGATGTCTTGTCAAAACGGGCAAACATCTCTGCACAAAATTGCATGAGCACCAGCTCGCAGTCAACCGCGAGGATAAACTGTCACTCGTATATGATCACATACAACAGGAGAAGCACAATTTCGCCTTGGCGAAGCAAGATTAATCTCCCGAGCCGATGGCAAGACTGTCAGACTAGGGCTCGAAAGTTGGTCCTCAGTTAACACAATCAGCAGAACTATTGATCTGCATCCGACCCCTACGTACAAGGTTGAAGTCAGTCCAGACGGGAACAAACTGCAGCTTCGCCAACAGCCAGCCGGAGGTCGCTCAACTGAGGTAAGACTTCTGCCCACCTACGCGCCCAGACAGCCGAACGTGGTCCGCACATGGAGCGACTGTGGATCATCTCATTCAGATTAAGAGGGCAGGGCTCACGTGCAAAGTGACCTCGTAGCCGCAGAGACATCGCCTACACGACTGAGTGCGGGAGATTTAGGGAATCCAGCGCCAAAATGAGTGCAAAACAGGCAACGCCGACCGTTTTTCGCTGTGTCTTTGAGGCTCCTGACAAGCGACGATAATTGCTGTCTGCTTAAACAAGTAGTCTGAACACTTTTGCCGCCGACGACCGGCATTGATGGCTCTGACAGGCTACTGTGCGCACCGGAAGCGCTGTCGAACAGTCACTTGCCCCGGTTCAGCAGAGGTGATGGCGCAAACGCGGGTCGACAGTAATAACTGCAGATAAACTGACCGTTTGTAAAGTAGACTTCGTGATTGCGCGAAATGCCAGGAGGCTATGTACTTTTGCTCAGACGTCTCATGGGCGGTGCAGTGGCGACCGAAATGGCTTGCAGCAAAGACGCAGGGGTTATATTTATTCTCCACTCTCTACGTTTTTGATAAATATGCAGGCATTCCTTACCCTAGATGTTGTGATGCAGCCCATTGTGTTCAAAATGCACGCGGATATGCTAACAGAACCTAGTTCAGCCCAAGACTCTGTTTAGAGGGGTGCTAGAAGTGTCCCCCAAGTCATCTGTTCCGTTAAGATGAGGTGCAGTGACGCGTCCTGATTGTTTGAAGGAATTTCGGCTAGAGCCTTCATATCCAAATTGGTCGCACATCGTCGCGTTTCGAAGAATAATCGAAACGTGTTATTGACACAATCTGAGGAGTCTACAATGCTTACCAAAGTTAATTTTTCCATCGGCCATTATAATGACGACAATTCGGTTAGCTGAACTCTCACATCAAGTTGATGTCAGAACCAGCGATGGCCTAGATCAGAAAAACGATAGGTTTTTAGCTAGGCAGGATTGTTCCGTCGCTGTTCATTGGTCTATTTAGTGGAGAGGTCAGTTGACGCGAAGAAGGAGACACGATCGCTGGAAAAAGAGCTTTATTAGCGGAAGATGCAGCCAGAGACTCCCTTGCTGGTTGCAGAGTCCGCCGAGTGATTTCAAGGCAAAAATATTTACCCAGATCATCCTCAGTTCGTTGCGGTTCAAACCAAGGGAGAACGTTCTTAGACGGCATGGAATATTGCCACCTGGTTCGGCTGATGCGAACGCTCACGGCGTAACCAAGTTGTGCCGATAGTTAAGCCGGGAAGACCTCGGGGACCTCCGAATAGGGAATTATGGGAGAGTGCGAGCCCTCGAATGACCATAATAAACATAAAGAAATGTTACTCAAATATAGCTAGTAGTATTATAAATAACTTATTTATGATGTCTCCCTTGGAGCTTACACTTGGATTTTTGAAGCTCACACAATTATATCGATCTAAATTTCGCTTGAAAGCCTCTATGGATTCCGACATAACAACATACAGATGATGATTATTTCAAGCTTCAACTACGCTTTTGGAGAAGTACTTCCAAGTGTCTAGCCTAGCTCCAGTTTTGGCACGGCATTCGATACACTACTCCTGATTTCTCATTCGGATTTAATCTGTCCTTGATTCTCATGAGCTTACTGTGCATGGTAGCTTTGGATCAGTTTGCAATTCCGATAATGACGCGGTTAACGTGGCGGATGGCATTCTTACGTTAAGTCAGCGCACATGGGTCTCCAGTTGATCTATCTATGTTGGCCTTTCCAATATATCGAGATACTATCTTTTTTGATACCACAACTCGCATATACAAATAGGGAATTCAAAGTTGTACCACTTATATCTCCCTCGAATATACTGATACTGAATTCCTTTCGGGGTGTGAGCCACCCCTTCCTTTTTATTTATTTTTGGGCGTGGGTCTGCGCCCTCTCCCATCTCCAGCCTCCTAGATTTTGTCTTGACATCCAGCCAAGATGGGGAGTTGAACAGTGGCTGATGTAGATGCAGTAAAAGTCTGCTTTCCCTATAATCCATCGCCAGTCACCTTCCATGCACCACACTGCGATGGTTCAAACGGTGGACTTCTTTGGTCTACGATGGTCGGCCTGTAGGATATGGCTCACAAAGATCCACTTTAGTACTTATATTAACCTTTCGTCAATAAATATTTACCTTAAAACAGACTGATTTATAGTGATTACACTCTGAGAAAATAAAAAAACTGGATTATCTTCTTGAACGACGATGATAGTTCCACCGTCGATTTTGACGTGGTGCACGGATGGTGGCTGACGCTGGATTATAGTGAGGGCAGACGTGCGCTGCATCTCGTTGTGCAGACAGAGTCAAGAAAACCAGAGATGGGTGAGGGTGCTTCACACGACTGTTTCACGGTCATTAACGATCTTCAGTACACCAAAGTCCTCTTTTATACCATAATGAGCTATCTATGTACCATACATGGCATGTTTGCTTTGGCACAACGGTATCACCATTTAGAACAACTGGCGTACTTGAGTGTTTGAATAAAAGCTGATGCCTATGTAGGTTGAAGACTTGATCGCTACGAGCGTTGATGTCCACCGTGCTTTGAGCGACCGCAGCACCGATGATTTGCATGTCCCTTTAGTTACAACGGGACTTTCAACGCAGCTACTGCACTCACTCCTCCATCACGTACCTGGGCCCAGTGCAAGGAAGCTGTCAGGACGACCGGAATCAGGCTCGGACACCGTGACTGACCAAGCTAAACATATCCTCTACGCGCGCCACATGCGATCTTGCCCTCAGTTTATGTACACAATTTTAATGAATGTGGCTCGTATCTCACATACGTGAATGTGGCATTAAAGTTAGAAATGCGCTGACGTACCGCAAGAATTCCATCCACCACGTTGACCGCACGAGCCCACTGTCGGAGCCTGTGCTGAGAATGGCCGCACCGTCACCTCTATAGACTGTGAAATCACAATGAGAGTTTTGAGGCACTCAATTTCTGGCAATTGTTGTTCTGTTTCCTAATCATATTCTTCCCAACACCAATTACAGTATTTTCTGCTTCCTATAATTGATAACCACTTGCTAGAACTGCTAGTGCCCTGGTGTATATAATTTCGGTCGCATTAAACAGTCAGACGAAACAAAAACCCACAAAAGACATTTCACTTTTGGCGTGCGCGGTATATTTAATACAACAGCAAAAGCCAGATTCGTTCAGGGATCCACATGCGGGTCCTACATTGAAAGACGAGGGTGTCCGCCACAAGCCGTCTTACACTCCTCCAAGGTATCGAAGCGATTCAAATTGCCGCCACATCCGCCATAAATGAATTCCTCACATACACCTAGCTTAGAATTGAAGGCATACATTTGCATCCTCGACCTGCACACACCAGTGCTGATCGGCATGAAACAGGGGTTTACGCGTCCTGAAATTGAGAAAAAAGAAGGCGTAAGATGGGTTAGGACGAAACTCGCCTATTCAGTCAACACGTATTCTTCTCGTTTCTAAGAGCAATTTGGAGAGCTCTAGTCAAGAATGCAATCAGGGATGTCGACGGTTCAACTGGAGACCCATGTGCTGGACATAGCAATATGTGGTTATATTATGCGTTTAAAGTACATGTAAATGAGGATTTGAAACTGCGATAGGGTCAACGGACCGCTCCCGAAAATAAGGTCAGTTACTCACCCTCAACTGTCAGCACGGAGAGAAGGCAAGTGATGGATAGAAGAGCAATCATTATTCTGCTTTTGTTCCTACAGCCTCAGACCACATAAGCATATTTATATACCCTGTGACCCAAAACTTTCGTTTCCCATTGGTTACTATACCGGAAGTTGCGGACAGGGGAAGCAGTTCCTGTATAATTATTCAACACCATCTGCCTCGATCTCACGAAATGAAACAGGAAAAAAGAGGCATATTCTGATCTGCATGGGAATTTTCGAAAAGATTGCTGTCCTTCCACCGGTAATACAGGTGATAATTTATAAGTCTAGCAAATTGTGTTGAAGTTGACTGAGTTTTTGCTCATGCAACATTTTGTGATTGAATTTGGTTCCCTACCAGATGCTCCATGGAACCACACCCCATCCAGGATCCTGCCTTGCAAGCTCAGTTTCAGTATTCTGAGGAGCCAGGTGAGATGGAAGTGATTCAGCTTCCTAACTTGCTTCGAGTAGATGGTCCAGATCCCCGTTTAGTACAAGAGTGTCGTTAAAGCGACAGCCTTTTACATCTTCAGTCCGGTGTTCAGGTGAATACCGTAGCGATTCCACACGGAGGCCTGCAGTAGGCCGAAAGCCTGACTGACTTTGGAGATCCGTTGAGCAACCTCGTCGTTGATTCTTGTGTTGCGTGACAGCGTGCTTCCCAAAGAAGCAAAGTTTGCTAAATTATTGAGTTGAGCGCCTCTTTGGTTATCACAGAGTTGCCGGTTCCCCTTCTACTTGTATAGATGGACGATGGTCGCATTCTTGAAATCCTGATGAACCTTTCCGGGGCTCCTCATCTCCTGAAATATTGTTGTGAATTCCACCATCAACCTGGGCACGCCGTGGTTGTAGACTCCCGGCGCGATTGTATCGGATCTTGGAAATCTGTCGTACGGCCACGATGGTTTCTGTTAGGGAAGGCGGGAGATCCAGATCACTGCTCGCGTCCACTTGGAGGAGCCGGTCAATGGCCGCATCAGAGATGGCCGATAAGTTATAAAGCACACTTCGGAAGTGCCCGGCTGAACCCTTTAGTATTTGTGATGTCTCCATCAGAAGCGTTGTGCCATCGGAGCTGAACAATGGTGCGGTTCTCCTGATGAAGGGATCGCAGATGGCATTGAAAGATTTTTTCTCGTTGCGGTCCACGTACCCTTGAATTTCCTCAGCCTTGCGGACCATCCAGGCGTCCTGCATCTCCCGCAGCCGTTAATTTACAATGCGGTGGCATCTTAAGAAGGTTGCTTTGGTGGCGTCAGTTCGGAGGTCCATGTAGGCTTTGTACAGTCCATTCTTCTCCGTAAGTAAGTTGCTTACGTCGGCGTCATTGTCGTCAAACCAGTCCTGGTGGTGACGGTGTCCGCGTCCGAGGACTTCGAGGGCGGTGGACCGGATGACCTTACGCAGTTGACACCCTCGTCTCTCCACGATGGCCTTGTCATCTTGAGCACGCAGGTCATCCAGTTGCTGGGTTATTTGGTTGCTGAAATCAAAACAATGAGCAGGCAAATTTAACAAAAGAGTAACTTACCTGGCGATCGCTATCTAGGGCCTTTGGCGGGGTTAAAGTCATGTCTCCACGGTGGCCTTATCATCTGAAGACTGCAGATGTTGCAGTTTCTGGAAAGGTCACAAGAAGGACATTTCTCTCTCAGCACATCTCATTGCACTATCGACCAATTCTCTTTATGTCTTATTCATATCAGCAGAGACTATCACGATGGATTTCAATGGATGGGAGTCGATTTCGACGATGTCCACTGTATGCTCCAAACCAGGTGGTGCAGGGATGGTGACTTGCGCATGAATTACTTTTAAGTGATAGTAGCCTTGCTCTGCAGCTACCGCACTCTCTCCTCCTCCCCCACCTGAGCCCAGCGTCAAGACATAGTCAAGAAGACTGGAGAAGGGAGAGGGCGCAGGTGGCTGACGCGGCCGGAGCCGCCCCTGGGTGTACCACTACACGTGACTCGGATCGCACGGAGTGGGAGTGCCATAAACGCCACATTAAGGAGCCATTGCAGCCTGACTCTCAGTCCACCAGTCAGCCATTCCACACAAAACACACATTGAGCTGACAATGCGGTTCGAGTTATCTCATCTGTTGGCAAGCTTCCAAGCCACGGCTTTTAGCGCACCGTGATACTTTCAAGCGCGTCAGATTGTTTATAGTAAGGAAAATGCGCTGAGCTGTTGACCTCACTCTCTCCTCCACCCTCCCAATAAGACCACCATCCGAGGCAGTCAGTTGTCTGAGGTGGGAAGTGGCGCCTTGGCTGACGGGTCGGCGTACCCGTCTTCGCGCGCCACAGTACGACATGGTCCCCATAACGCACACACCAGGGGATATGGAGGAGCCATCGCCGTCTGACTCCCAGTCCACTAGTTAGCCACTAGACACACACAGCACATACACTGGGCCGACGGCGTGGTCTGGTGTAAGCGTCAGATTGGCAGCCTTCCAAGTCACGGTTCCTAGGAAACCGTGATATTCTCAGGTAAATGGTGATGGCAAGGGTCTTGCTTATGCATTGGTGTAGGTAGTGTGCGCTGATTTTGCTTAGCCTCCGGTGGTTTACCGCAGGTTGTCGTGGAGGCGCATGTGTCCTAATAGGCCCATGTGGGGTGTAAATGTGCGGGAGCCGTCAGGGCAGTGGAGGCGGGCGCGGCGACTGTATTTCGGAGCCCCAGGCACTGGTTCACCAGCCTCCGTGCGATGGATTCGCAGATGACCGACCAGGCCGATGCGCGAGTTGAAGTTGCGGGCGCAGTGTGGGCAGGAGAAATCGGGAGAGGCTGATGGGATGTCATTCATGGTAGTTGGGGGTGGTAGTGGCGGTAAGAATGGCAGATGCTGAAGGTGTGCATTATGTATCGGTGTTGTCGGCATTGCGGTGAATTCTGCTGTTATGGATGCGCATATGACCGAATAGGCCCATGCGATGAGTGAATGTGCGAGGACAGTTAGGACAGTAAGGACAGAGGAGGTGACGATCTCTGCTGTGTGTTAGTGCTCCAGGCACTGGTTTACCGGTCTCTGTACGATGGATTCGCAAGTGACCGACCAGGCCGATGCGTGATGTGAATGTGCGGTCGCATTAAGAACAGTTTAGGAGAGAATCCCATTCGCTGACGATGGTGGTGGTGGTTTTAGGGAAGGCGAAGGCGGGGTGGTTGCGGTGGTGGGGGTAAAAGGCCATGAGTAGAGGGATGTGGTTTCTATCATGGTGGGAGTAATGTTATTGATGCCAGGAGTGAGGGTGGGGGAGTCAGAAGGAGGGTTGGCAGAATTCGACGTTTAAAGTGGAATTGTCGGATTGTTGGTGCATTGCGTCCGAAGATTTCCAACCAGGCCGATTCGCGCGCGGAAGATCCGTTGACAGCGCGGACATGTTGGCAGGGCCTGGGCATTGGCGTTGCTGGTCCGGGGCGCTGGTGACTTTCGTGCCGCTCTTTTGGCCTTGGTGGCGGCGATCCGGTTGGCCTCATAGATTGCTGAACCAGTCTTCACTGATCTTCTCCATGCCGGTCTATCCTGGACGAGGTCCTCCCAGGTCGCCGAGTTGATTTGCAGTTGCTTCAGCGATTTCTTCAAAGTGTCCTTGTAGCGTCGTTTTTCGACCTCCCTGCCGATGAGAACCCGTAGCGAAATCTTCGTAGATAAGTCGTTTGGGTAGTCGCTCGTCGTCCATTCTTACCAGGTGGCCGCTCCATCGCAGTTGCACTTGCCTAAGGACTTGCTGAGGATTCCGGTCCGCTCCAGGACTTCCGTGTCCGGCATCCTGTCTTGCCATCTCAGCTTCAGTATTCTGCGGAGGCAGCTGAGATAAAAGTGATTCAGCTTCCTGGCTTGGTTCGAGTAGACGGTCCAGGTTTCCGCTCCGTAAAGGAGCGTCGTCAAGACGACGGCCTTGTACATCTTCAGTTTGGTGTTCAGGTGAATACCGTGGCGATTCCACACGAAGGCCTGCAGCCGGCCGAAGGCCTGACTAGCTTTGGAGATCCGTTGGGCAACCTCGTCATCGATTCTCGTGTTGCGCGACATCGTGCTTCCTAGATAAGCGAAGGTTTCCACGTTTTGGAGTTGAGCACCGTTGACATTGATTCGGGGAGCATTGTTTTCTGCGCTGGGTGGCGGCTGGCGCATGACAACCGTTTTGGTTGTACTGATTGTTAATCAAAAATCGGCGCAGCCTTCGGCGAAGAGGTCCATGCTCCTTTGCATGTCCTCCTCCGTCACGGTGTTAAGGATGCAGTCGTCCGCGAAGAGCAAGTCATGGACTGTAGTCGTAGACACGCGAGTGTGAGCCTGCATACGCCGACTGTTTGAGAAGGTGCCCGTCAGTTCTGTAGGCGATGTGGATACCAGGCTGCTCATCACGGTAGGCGTCCATCAGCATAGCCGAGAACATGAGACTGAAGAGGGTGGGGGCCAGGACGCAGCCCTGCTTCACTCCGTTGGTCACTGCGAATGCTTCGGATACCGTCCCGTTGTCAGTGACGCGCGCCGTCATCCTGTCATGAAGCTGACGCACCATGTGCGTGAACGCACAGGACAACCAAACTTCTGCATGACTTTCCACAGTCCGTCTCGATTCACCGTGTCAAAGGCTTTCGTTAGATCCACGAAGGTAGTGTATAGGTGAGTTCGCATCTCCTGGTACTTCTCTTGCAGCTGACGGGCGGCAAAGATCATATAGGTTGTTCCGCGGTGTCGGCGGAAGCCACATGGGCTTTCCGGGAGCAGGCCCTGCTCTAGGTGACCGTTCAGACGAGTGAGAAGGATACGGGCGAAGATCTTCCCGGCGATGTTGAGCAACGAGATGCCTCTGTGATTATCACAGAGTTGCCGGTTCCCCTTCCGTTTGTAGAGATGGACGATGGTCATGTCTTTGAAATCCTGAGGAACTTGTCCTTGGCGCCACATCTCCTGGAAGAGTGTTGTGAGTTCTGCCATCAGCCGGGGCCCACCGTTCTTGTAGAATTCCGGTGGGATTTCGTCGGATCCCGGTGCTTTACCACTGGAAATCTGTTGCACGGCCCGGATGGTTTCTGGTAGGGAAGGCGGCAGATCCAAGTCATTGTTCGTGTCCACTCGAGGGAGCCGGTCATTGGCAGCATCGGAGATGGCTGATGAGCAATTAAGGACATTTCTGAAGTGCTCGGCCCAGCGCTTCAGAACTTGCGATTTCTCTGTCAGCAGTGTTGTGCCGTCAGAGCTGAGCAGCAGTGCGGACCCCTTGATACACGGGCCGTAGATGGCCTTGATGGCTTTGAAAAAGTTTTTAATTTAATTGCGGTCCGCATACCCCTGGATTTCTGCAGTCTTTCGGATCATCCAGACATCCTGCATCTCCCGCAGCCGTCGTTGTACAAGGCGCCGGCATCTGAAAAAGGCTGCTTTGGTGGCGTCAGTCCGAAGGTCCATGTAGGCTTTGTGTAGTCTATTCTTCTCCGCGAGTAAGTTGCTGGTGTCGGCGTCATTGTCGTCAAACCAGTCCTGGTGTCGACGGTGTGCGCGTCCGAGTACATCGAGGGCGGTGGACTGGATGACATTTCGCAGTTGACACCATCGTGTCTCCACGGTACCGTTATCAGCTGGAGCATGCAGGTCCTCCAGTTTCTCGGTTATTTGGTTGCTGAAATCAAAACAGTGAGCAGGCAACTTTAATAAAAGAATATTTAACTTACATGGCGGCCTCTTACCTTGGGGCATTCGTCGGGGTTGCAGTCAGAGCCTCATCTGGGAGATGACGAGGCGGTGATCTGTCCAACAATTGGCATCGCGGATCGCCTTGGTTACCAGCACGTCCTCTCGATCTCGCCTCTGGATGAGAACATAGTTCAGCAGATGCCAGCGCCGCGACCGAGGGTGCATCCACGTGGCCTTCTATCGCGTCAGAAGGCGGAAGAAGGTGTTGGTCAGCAGGAGACGGTGTTTCGCACACGTGCGCAAAAGAAGGAGGCCGTTATCGTTACAGCTACCGAGACCGTGGGGACCCAGCACTCCCTGCCAGGCAGCGTGGTCCGTACTGACGCGGGCATTGAAGTCACCAATGACAATTAACTTGTCCTATTTCGGCACAGTCGCCAGCAAGGCGTGCAGGTCCTCGTAGAATTTGTCCTTCGGCGCATCAGAGCTCGTCATTGGGGGAGCGTAGGCGCTGATGATGGTGGCGAACTGGTCTCCCCGAAGAGGCAGGCGGAGGCTCATCAGGCGATCATTGATACCCTGCGGCAGACAGGGCAGACGTCCAACAATGTCGTTCAGGATGGCAAAGGCAACACCAGCATCACGTTACTCTGCCTTTGGCCGGCCGCTCCAGAAGAAGGTGTAGCCGGCACCTACCTCCTCCAGCTGACCCTGCTCAGAGAATTGGGTCTTGCTGAGAGCAGCAATGTCCACCTTGTAGCGCGCCAGTTCCCGAGCGACTAGCGCCGTCCTTCGTTCCGACCGGTTGCTCCTAGGATTGTCTAAAAGGGAACGAACATTCCAGGCTGCTAGTCTAAGTGGACTCACCCGAGCAGCCTGGATAGTATGGCGAGGGGGATGGGGCCGGGGGTATTGTTGTTTGTTTGAGTTTTACGACCGCGTATTTTGCGATCTGCGAGCCGCGGCCGGCTGCAGAAGACGTGGTACCCAGCATTTGTTTAGGGCACCTTTCTAGCCCCTTCCTCCGCGAGGAGGCAAGCAGTGCTGTCCAGAAATAGGGCTGCTCGGACATCCCAGACGGCTGCCGAACTCCACTATGGGTTACGGTTTTGTTTTAGTGGGAGAACGACCCGAGTTAGCCTTGGCCGCCTACGGGGTTGCTGTCGCCCCCACCGTAGGACTTTTTGAGAGGGGGGGGAGATGGGAAGTTCTGGAGTCAGACATACCGGGTGTGGAGGCACACACAACACGGGTCTCCGGTGTTGTGTGGAATACACATACAGCGTAGAACACAGTACCCCCCCACAGCCCAGATAGCAACTAACATTCCTCGAATAAATATGACGTACACCTGCCATCGCTGTCTTGTGAGCAAGTTTCGAAGCTCTTGATATCACAGCGCACAGGATACCGCCATTAATCCTCATTGAAAGTGGAAACCACACCAAATTCCCGCTATTTGCAATATCTAAGTAAGAACCCCAATTTTCTGATAATCAGGATGGATCTTCTAGTCATCCGAGATCTTAAAGCAAATTCAGACAAGGTAATGACTTACGTTCTAAGAAAGAAGTTCGTAATGCTGCGCACAATGTGCTCTTGAGCCAGAGTAATCAGAATATATTTCTCGAATAAGCAGATTGTTGATGTTATCTGTTCAAAGTATGTTTTTATCTGTTCTTCCGAGCTGCCACCACTGTGAAGGGCATCCAGAGTTCCCTTGTTAATGAGGCAATTGAAATGCGGCACTTCGAAGCCCTTGCCTTGTAGTTAAGATACCAGAGAAAACGCATCCAGTCTCTCGAAGGAAAGGCCGGGACGTGTTGTTTGATCAGCGTAAAGGCGACGAGCCTCATTAATGGCTTCTCACTCGTGTCACTCGGTGTCTCGATGTCAGGCTGCAATGGCTCCTTCTTAATGTGGCCTTTATGGTACTCCCACTCTGTGGGATCCGAGCCAGGTGTGGTGGTACGCCCATGGGTGGCTCCGGCCGCGTCAGCCACCTGCGCCCTCTCCCATCTCCGGTCTTCTTGACTCTGTCTTGACACCGGGCTCAGGTGGGGAGGAGGAGAGTGCGGTATCTGCAGCGCAAGGCTACTATCACTTAAAACTAATTCACGCGCAAGTCACCGTCCCTGCACCATCTGTTGTGGAGCATACGGTGGACCTCGTCAAAATCGGCGGTCGAACTGTCGGTGAACACTGCCGGAATTTCATCTAAACAGCAATCATCTGTTCCTTCAACACAATTACCGTCCTGCTACCGTTGCGGTCAGCACCACGTCCGATGGTCAGACTGTAGACACCAGAAGACAGTTTTCCGGTTTTGCAAGAAAACCAGTCACACCGAATGAGTGTGCTTCTCCACAAAGACGGTCGAACACTAGCATACATGCCACCTCCCCGAATTCAGCTGGGAACGGCGAGGCGATACTTCAACTATTTTCAACGAGCATGCCGCCACAATCGCCCTACAGCATTACATTTCCGGTGGATCGTCATCCCCTGAAGTTTGAACTCAACACTGGCCCAGCTGTTACTTTCATCAATGAGGCCTCTCTTCCGAAAGTCCCCCATCTCCTTCCGGCTCGTTCTAATTTCCGTTGTTACACTGGGCAAAAGGTAGAAGTTCGAGGGGTTTTTACGGCCGAATTTGAGCATCATGGAGAACTTCATTATTTACCGGTTCATGCGGTCAAAGGAAGCCAACAATCAAATCTCCTCGGATGGAACTGGATAAAATGTGTGCCTTCTGGGCTGTCCTATGTACATCGGATTGGTGTTAACCCGGCACTAGATTCCCTGTTGATAAATCACGGAGAATTGTTTCACAATGATTCTACTACAAACTATCGCGGCCAATCTGGGAAATTTCAATTTAATTAAGAATTCTGGCCTCAGTTTTTCAAAGCTCGGTCAGTCCCCTCTGCAGTAGCACCGAAGGTCGAAGAGGAATTGGATCGCTTACAGGCATTGGACATAATCGAGCCCGTGCAGTATTCGGAATGGGCGGCCCCAATAGTCCCTGTTTTAAATCTGATGGTACCGTAGGTATCTTTGGCGACTACAAGCTGACGATCAACTCGGCAACTAACCTAAATCCTTATCCTCTCCCATGCATCGAGGACCAGTAGGCATCTTTCTCGGGTGGCCAAAAATTTACAACTTTGGACCTGAAGCATGCTTACAACCAAGTCGTTATAGATATCGAATCCCGAGACGCCACAACCATCAATACGCACCGAGGTTTATTTTGCTACAAACGACTCCCATTTGGAGTATGTTCTGCTCTAAATTTATTTGAATGCTTGACTAATAGCCTCTTGAAGGACATATCTCTCGTTTGCGCATATTTTGATGATATATTAGTAACGGACCCGTCTGAACATAGTCACCTAGAGACGCTGAACCTAGTGCTAACACGTTTAGAAGACGCAGGTTTCAAACTCAGGAAAGATAAGTGCACTTTCCTTGCAGACTCGATGGAGTACCTTGGCTTTAAGGTAGATAAAACTGGTCTCCACTCACTCGAACATTAGCTCAAAGCCTTAATGATTGCTCGTCGCCCTAACATTATTAGTCAGTTGCGTTCATTCCTTGGGTTGTTTACCCACTTTAGTCAATTTATGAATCAATCGGCTACAATTCTGAAGTCTTTTTATCGATTACTCGAAAAGAATCGTTGCTGGCACTGGCCAGAAGTCGAACTAAATGGGCTTTTACTTGCTTATCCGATGTCGACTGGGACCATTTAGAGTATGCCCGCATCCGTGCTGCGCAGCGATGCATTCGGTCGGGCTTGGGTAGGCCACTATTTCGGTAGGGGTGTCGGGATTTTGGAACAGTTGTGGTGCTCTCGACCCTTCTATGCAGTCACGTATTCGACCACACTCGGTTAGGATCGTGTGCCGGTGATAATGTTGTGGTTCGGAACATGGACATGGAATGGGGGTAGTGTTGGTGCAGCTGTTGATATTGGAAAGTCATCATGGGCTTCCGTAGCTTATGCATTTTCGGTTGGATTCCCCCTTTTAGGTTGGTCACCTTCTGGGCCGTGCTGCCCTGCATTAGGATGGGCCGTACCCGAGTTTGTCTATTTTTCATCATCCTTCTACTCCGTCCATGAGTAACGTAGGGGCAGAAGAACCAGTGACTCCGCAAAACGACGCAGAGTTCGAAAATACCGCCCTGAGAAGATCGACCCGAATCTGCAAACCCGTCCAACGATTTCCGGACGAAACCTATTAGAACATTTATTAACTAACCCTCATTCCATTTTCTGTATCTTCCCCTCCTCTCTGCCCGAGGTCTTCCACTTTAAGGTGGAGGGATGCAGTGTACGTGACCCGCATGGTCTGGACATGACGCCTTCGCGCGTGACAAGGCAACTTTCAAGGTCATGTATTCTCTGCCAGACCACCTTTGTTCTTACTGGGTACGCTTCAACCTATGACATCCCTGCTTTGCCATATACCCTACTGTGTCCCCTAAGACTTCTCGCGTGTGCTGTTTCCTGTCCGCAGTACGCATCTTGCTTACAACCAGCATTCTGAGTTGGATACATAACAGGTATTGTCGACAAATCGAAGGATTCCGTAATCAGAAGTCAGGGAAGACTGATTAGCTAATAGAAGGGAAGGGGCGAGTTACAGGAAGTAGTCGTGAAGAAGGATATACAATCACTGGAACAAGAATGTTATCAGCCTGACGTTTCAGATTCTCTCTCGAACTCATATTCAGAGACAGTCGCATAAAAGGGTGATATGGGGAACAAGGGGCACAGTGTTAATAGGGCTCGTGTTCCTTCAAGACTGATTAGGTTAGATCAACTTTTACTGAGCGAAATAGCGTACAAGAGGCTCTGCAAGCAATTGCCACAAGCGGTCCCTTCATGCAAGTTCGGTCACCAGCCATATCAGCCGTTTTCAATGCCCGTACAGACGCGACGTGTGAGCGGCTGAGGCCAACCGAGGAAAAGAAAAATATCGATCTGCATCACGGTGTTGCAAGCCGGTGATCGAGTCACCCGCACGTATACAAGGCTTAACAGGCGAAGGCAACATGAGTCAGCGGCGGTGCTGATCTCGGGATCTGACTGTCACAAGTCAGTTGACGACAGCGTCGGAGATCGCGGACGAATGGTTGAGGAAACTTCTGAAATACTTGGTCCAGCAATTCAGCATCTACAATTTACAAAGAAGGGGACATTATCAATGGAACAAGAGCTTTATTTATCGAAAATTTAGATTCACGCTCTAATCCATCATCAGCAACTTATCGAAGTTTATCTCTGATGATGTATTAGAGCGAGAATCTGAAACGGCAAGCAAACAAAAATCTTGTTCCAACGATCATGTTTACGTCTTCGCGGTTTCTTCTTGGAACTCGTCTCTTCACTTCAATGAGCAAATCTACAATTTCTCTGGTAGAAATTTTGTTCCATCAAAGCTGAGCAGTGGACCGTTTCCTTTAATGCATGAGTAATAAGTCACTATGATGGAGATGAACTTTTTCGTTTCTTTGCCGTTTGCGTACCGGTAGGAAAATCGATAGTTGCGATCGGCATGCCTTAACTACCAATGACAGGAAGAGACCAGAAATGATGTGCATATTAATAAGCAAATGCCAAACGACCTGATCAACCAGCAAGCTTGCCAATCAGGGAAGCCTCAGCAGGGTTGTGCACGTACATCAACACAAAAAGTACAATTAAAGGCAAGTCACTATGACGACTCGCCCCATACCCCCATAGTTTCGTGGCCTTGTGATCCATCCTGCTTCCTGCATCTCTCACAGCACAAGGTGACGTTATCTAAGTAGAGTCGCATTGGTAGCATGAGTATGGAAACCTCTTTAATCTGAGATTCGATTGGTAAATCCTTAGTGGCCCGACTTAGCGCGCATATTGCAATGCTGAACCTCTCACGATCACACGCGCGTGCGTGCCAGTGGCTATCTGGTCCTCAACAATCCAGCCTGTTCAAACAAGCCAATCACCTTCAAGGCTGATTCACACATGACCTCATCACCGTCTCATACTTGGGATGTCTCTCCTGTTGCGCCGAATGTGCCCTCGTCCAGCTGCCAAATTTTTCCAACCCAATCTCTGATAGTTTTGTACAGAATACACCATCCTCCCAAATGGCATTCTGCATTTCCTTTTCTAATACGGAACCAGCTCTGAAGGTCGCAGCGACTAGAGTCTTCCCCAACAACTTAAGTTGTCGCTGCCACTAAGGCTTTCTACGGACCTCCCGTCAAAGGCGCCGCCCCTCTTCTCAGTGCCGAAGGCAGGACGCTACTCACTGAGAAGCGTTTCTCAATCAGCCCTCAACCATCTCCGACGCCACCATCGATCGCCTGCCTGAAGTGGAAATCAACGCCGACCTTGATCTCTCAACCTCTCTCCAATAAACCATCAGAGCCGTGCAGCAACTATCCAGCAGGAAAGCACCTGGCTCGGACGAGATCCCTGCTGATATTTACAAGCATGGCGGACCCCAACTGATGAATCGACTCACAGTGCTCTTCCTGGAGATGTGACACCAAGGCAAAGTCCCTCAGGATTTCGAAGACGCAACCATTGTCCACCTCTACAAGAAGAAAGGGAGCTGCCAAATGTGTGAAAACCCCCGAGGAATCTCACTGCTGAACATCGCTGAAAAGATCTTCGCCCGCATTCCACTCAACCGCTTGAACGCTCACCTAGAGCAAAGACTGCTCCCGGAAGGCCAATGTGGCTTCCGACGACACCGATGTACAATCGACATGATCTTCGCCGCTCGCCAGCTGCAAGAGAAGTGCCAGGAGATGCGGACTCACCTCAACACTACTTTCGTGGATCTGACGAAAGCCTTTGACACGGTGAATCGCGACGGACTGTGGAAAAGCATGCAGAACTTCGGCTATCCTGAACGTTTTACGCATATGGTGCGTCAACTTCACGAAGGGATGATCGCACGTGTTTCTAACAACGGGAGGGTATCCGAAGCATTGCAGTGACCAACTGAGTGAAGCAGGGCTTGTCCTTGCACCTACTCTTTTTAGTCTCATGTTCTCTGCCATGCTAGCGGATGCCTACAGTGAATAACGCCCCGGGATCTGCATCACCTACCGGATGGATGGCCGACTCCTCAAACAGCGACGGATGCACTTCCGCTCGCGTGTCTCAAGAGCCACCATCCACGAACTTCTCTTCGCTGACGACTGCGCACTAAATGCAACGACAGAAGAGGAAATGCAAAGGAGCATGGACCTCTTCGCTGCCGCCTGTGACAGCTTTAGACGTCGCATCAACACTGAGAAAACGGTTGTGATGCATCAGCCCGCCACCCAATACCATCTACACCACAGCTCACATCAATGTCAATGGCGCCCAACTGAAATCTGTGGATACCTTCACGTACCTGGGCATCAAACTCTCCCGCATTACCAAAGTCCACGATGAAATCGCCAATCGGATCGCCAAAGCCAGCCAAGCCTTTGGACGCATGCAGAACGTGATCTGGAATCGACACGGTCTCAACCTCAGCACCAAACTCAAGATGTACAAAGCTCTCATATTGCCAACGCTGCTCTATGGACCGGACACGTGGACCATCTACCAAAAGCAGGCGCGGAAGCTCAACAACATCCACCTCAGCTGCCTTCGCAGAATACTAAAGCCGACATGGCAAGACAGGATACCGGACATGGAAGTGTTGGAACGAACAGACCTTTCTCAGCATTTATGCTCAGCTGAAACAACTGTAACTGCGCTGGAGCAGCCATCTTGTGAGGATGGACGACGAATGATTACCCAAACGACTCTTCTATGGAGATGTCGCCACGGGTTCTCGTCTAAAAGTGAGTTAAGTACGACGCTACAAGGAAACTATGAAGACTTCCCTGAAGCAATTGCAGATCAACTCGGCGAGCTGGGATGATCTCGCCCGGAATTGACCGGCTTGGAGAAGGACAGTGAAGACAGGGGCAGCAATCTACGGAGCCAACAGGATCACCACTGCCAAAACCAAAAGAGCGGCATGAAAGTCACCAGCGCCCCAGATTAACACCGCAAATATCCAAGCCCTTCCAACATGCCAACGCTGTCAATGCACCTTCCGCGCGCGAATCCGCCTGGTCGGACATCTTCGGACGCACTGCACCAACAATCAGACAATTCCATCTTCTACTTCAAATTCTGCCAACACTCCCTCGGACTTCCCCTCTCACCCCTGGCATCAGTTCCATTACTGCCGCCATCATAGAGACCACATCCCAATACTCATCACCTGTTACCTCCTCCACCACCATCAGCGATGGGGACTCTCTCCAAAACTGTCCTCATTGCGACTGCACATTCACATCACGCATCGGCCTGGTCGGTCACATGCGAGTCCATCGTACAGAGACTGGTGAACCAGTCTCAGGAGCACCAACACACAGCAGAGATCGCCGCCTCCACTGCCTTATACTGTCTTTCGCGCATTCACTCACCGCATGGGCCTATTTGGTACAGGCACATCGCTGACAGTGGAATTTACTGCTATTTCACCAACACTGATAACGCCTGCACACCATCGCACAGAGCCTGGTGAACCAGTGCCTGGGATTCCGACATACCGTCTACGCACCCGCCTTCACTGCTGCCGCACCTTTACACACCACATGGACCTATTAGGACACATGCGCCTTCACGACAACCTGCGGTAAACCACTGGAGGCTAAGCCACATCAGTGCACACTACCTACACCAATACATAGACAACATCCTCACCATCATCATGTACCTGTGAATATCATGGTTTTCTAGAAATTGTGGCTTGGAAGGCTGCAATCTGACGCTTACACCAATTCACGCCGTTGGCCCAGTGTATGCGCTGTGTGCGTCGAGTGAGTGACCAGTGGACTGGGAGTCAGACAACGATGACTCCTTCGTTTCTCTTTATTTAGTGAATCCTGGTGTGTGCTTATTGGCGGCCAGGTTGGGCTGTGGCACGTGAAGACGGTACGCCAACCCATCAACCAATGCGCACACTCCCACATCACACAACTAACCGGCTCGGACGAGGGTTTGATTGTGGGGTTGTGGGAGAGAGTGGAGCATACGGTGGAAATCGTCAAAATCGACTTTCGATCTATTGAAAGTTGTCACGATATATTCTCCACCGTTTTCGTCAAGCCAGTCCTCGTTTTGACGATGTGCGCGTCCGAGTACGTTTAGTTAGGTGGACTGAATGAAGACCCGCAGTTGACACCACTGTGTCTCCACCATGGCCTTATCATATCGAGCCTGTAGTTAGTTCAGTTGCTGGTGCAACTGATTGTTGAAATTAAGTTGGTGAGAAGCCAAATTGTACAGTTCAGTATTTAACTTATCTGATGGTCGCTTAAATTGTGTTCTCCCACGAGGTTGCTGTCGGAGCCATATATTAGTTGGGACGAGACGCTGATTCGTGCAGCTGTCGGCGTCGAACATCTCCCTGGTCTCCATTGCATCCTGCAATCTCTCTTCCAGTCGATACTTTAGTCCAGCGCCACAATGGGAGTGGGCGTCTTCGTTGCCTTCTCCCTCTTCAACAAATGAAAAAAGGCGTTTGTCAGGCGAAGGTGGTGTTCTGCGTAGGTTCGCAACAGGAGTCCATTGTGCTTAAATCCGCCGAGCCTATGGGGACTCAGCGCTCCCTTCCAGCCGCTGTGTTTTGTCTCGATGCGAATATTGATAGAAGCGAGGACAACCAGTTTGTCTGCCTTCGGCACACTCTGTAGGAAGGGATGAAGGTTCTGGTTGAATTTTTTCATTACCTCGTCAGAGATGGTCATTGGCTGGGTATAAGCCTGATGATGATTAGGAGGAGGAGAAGGAGGAAGAAAAAGATGATGATGCTGATTATGATGACAACAAATTTTGATCCATGACGGACAAAGGCAGGTTCATGGATGCCCTGTGGCAGACAGGGTGGCTGTCCCATGATGTCGTTTTAATGACAAAGGCGACGCTATAGTCACGTCATTCTGTCTAGGCGACCGCTCCAGAATAATGTATAGCTGGCAACCAGCTCCTCCAGCTGACTCTGAACGGATAATCTGAGAACTAAGAACGTCCACCGAAATAGGTTTATTCAAATGCTGACGTTTAGGAGTGCTGGTTCAGCTCACTAAGACAGTGCGTCGATGTCATTCGCATGCTCCAGAGCATGGTGGTCTAGAAACAGCGATTTCCGCGTGGATTAATTTTAAGTGATAGTAGACTTGCGCTGCGTCTATCACACTCTCTCTTCCCTTATTCGCCTGGGCTCTGTGTCAAGACAGAGCCAAGAAGAGCAGAGGCGAGGTAGGGCGCAGGTGGCTGGCGCGGCTGGAGATGCTCCTGACCGAGTTGCCACGCCTGAATCAAATCCCGTGGTGTGGGAGTGCCATAAATGGCAAGAGTGTCTGCTGTGGCGTGAGCCTGCACCTTCAAGTGCCCCCACGCCCCCGCGTTCGGCATTTGTTATGGGAGCTCAACCCGGATAATGCCTGCCGTATCCTGCTCTAGTCCCCGTTTTTTTCCGGTGCCTCTCCCACACGGCCCGTTTAGGGGTCCGGCTCACTATAGTAGAAACCTAAATGCATCTGAGCGACCGAAGCGACCGAGGCATCAGAAGCAACCGAATGAATTGCTGCAGGACTAGGTGTTGAAATTGCACATCGGTCCAAAGCCACCATGCACAGCAGGGTCATGAAGATCAAGGATGGATTAAATCCTAATGAGCAGTCTTTTATCGCATCCCGTGCCAAGACTGTTTCCGTTAGTACCAAGGACAGACTGGACGTATGCTTCTGTCCCGCATACACTAATATAAACTGGGTGTAAGCTGGGGTGATGAATGCGCACATATTGCTGCCAGCACCTACGAAACTCGTCATAAGTTTGACTTCGTAGCCATGGCGATAATCAACAACACTAAAAGCAAGACCAGACGGGAATTAATCGAAATCTGGGTAACTGATGAGAAATCAGTCAATCGATTTATCGCTCAGGCACCGGCATAGAGAACCCTGAAGTAACTTCCGGACTAGCGTCCTTGGTGTCTGATAAGCCCTTTACGGAGTAGAGACCCGGACAGTCTTCTCGAACCAAGCCAGGAAGCTGAATCACTTCCATCCCAGCTGCCTCCGTAGAATGCTGAAGCTGATATGGCAAGACAGGATCCCGGACACAGAAGTCCTCGAGCGGACTGGAATCCTTAGTATCCACGCCATGCTGAGGCGCAACTGCGATGGAGCGGCCACCTGGTGAGAATGGACGAAAATTGACTACCCAAACGACTATTCTACGGAGATGTCGCTATGGGTGCTCGCAGACAGTGAGGACAAAAACGAATCTACAAGGAAACTTTGAATAAATCTCTGAAGCAACTGCAAATCAACTCTGTGACATGGGAGGACTTCGCCCAGGACGTACCGGCCAGGAGAAAATCCGGGAAGACTGGTGTAGCAATATACGAAGCCAACCGTATCGCCGCTGCTTAGTCCAAAAGGGCAGCTCGCAAGCCCTGCCAACCTGACCACGCTGCCAACGCACATTCCGCGCACGAATCAGCCTGGTCGGACATCTTCGAACTCAATATAACAGCAATCCCAAAACATCAACCTCTGCCACACCTGCCTCAGACCCCACAAGCACGACAACCCCAACCACTGATAACAATTTCATCGATGCCCCGCCGCCCACGATCACCAAAACCTTCCTCCCTCCCCCACCCCTTGCGCCGATCAAGAGGAAGACAACCACATGCCCCACTCCCGCCACCTCAGTGGCCACCTCAAACCCCCTGCCACCTACTACCTCCACCACCACCACAGCCCCCTACAAGCGAAGGGGTCTCGGTACTAACTTGTCCTCATTGCGATATAACATTCACCTCTCACATTGACATGGTCGGTCACTTGCGAATCCTTCTCACAGAGACTGGCGAGCCAGTACCAGGAACATCAGCTTACACACGACGCACCCAACTCAGCTGTCCCCACTGACCACACACATTCACGCACAACATGGGTCTACTAGGTCACATGCGTCACAATAAAAACCTGTGGTAGAAAACCGCCGGCTAAACCACAACACTGCATTTCGTCTCATCAGCCTTTGAATCTCCATGGTCATGAAAGTTCGACCGTTGGAGTTCAACGATGTCCACGTATGCTCCACGGAAGGGTGGTGCAGGGACGGTGACTTGCGCGTGATTTAGTTTAAAGTGAAAGTAGACTTCGGCTGTACTACCGCACTCTCTCCTCCTCCTCCCCCACCTGAGCCCGGTGTCATGACAGAGTCAAGAATACCGGAGATGGGAGAGGGCGCAGGTGGCTGGCACAGGTCGCTGGCGCAGCCGAAGCCACCCCTGGGCGTACAACCACACCTGGCTCAGATCCCAGGAAGTGGGAGTTCCATAAAGGCCACATAAAGAAGCAGCCATAACAGCCTGACTCTCAGTCCACCAGTAAGCCACTGCACACAAAGCACTTATCGGGCTGATCACGGGGTTCGAGCGTTCCCGTCAGTTGGCAACCATCCAAGCCACGGCCTTAAGCGCAGCGTGACAGTTTCAATTGCGTCAGATTGTTTACAGTGCGGAAAATGCGCTGAGCTTTCGACTTCACTCTCTCCCACGACCCCACAATCAGACCCCCGTCCGAGCCTGTCAGTTGTCTGATGTGGGAGTGTGCGCATTGGTTGATGGGTTGGCGTACCGTCTTCACGTGCCACAGCCCAACCTGGCCGCCAATAAGCACACACCAGGATTCACTAAATAAAGAGAAACGAAGGAGTCATCGTTGTCTGACTCCCAGTCCACTGGTCACTCACTCGACGCACACAGCGCATACACTGGGCCAACGGCGTGAATTGGTGTAAGCGTCAGATTACAGCCTTCCAAGCCACAATTTCTAGAAAACCATGATATTCACAGGTACATGATGATGGTGAGGATGTTGTCTATGTATTGGTGTAGGTAGTGTGCACTGATGTGGCTTAGCCTCCAGTGGTTTACCGCAGGTTGTCGTGAAGGCGCATGTGTCCATATAGGTCCATGTGGTGTGTAAAGGTGCGGCAGCAGTGAAGGCGGGTGCGTAGACGGTATGTCGGAATCCCAGGCACTGGTTCACCAGGCTCTGTGCGATGGTGTGCAGGGGTTATCAGTGTTGGTGAAATAGCAGTAAATTCCACTGTCAGCGATGTGCCTGTACCAAATAGGCCCATGCGGTGAGTGAATGCGCGAAGACAGTATAAGGCAGTGGAGGCGGCGATCTCTGCTGTGTGTTGGTGCTCCTGAGACTGGTTCACCAGTCTCTGTACGATGGACTCGCATGTGACCGACCAGGCCGATGCGTGATGTGAATGTGCGGTCGCAATGAGGACAGTTTTGGGAGAGAGTCCCCATCGCTGATGGTGGTGGAGGAGGTAACAGGTGATGAGTATTGGGATGTGGTCTCTATGATGGCGGCAGTAATGGAACTGATGCCAGGGGTGAGAGAGGGAAGTCCGAGGGAGTGTTGGCAGAATTTGAAGTAGAAGATGGAATTGTCTGATTGTTGGTGCAGTGCGTCCGAAGATGTCCGACCAGGCGGATTCGCGCGCGGAAGGTGCATTGACAGCGTTGGCATGTTGGAAGGGCTTGGATATTGGCGGTGTTATTCCGGGGCACTGGTGAATTTCATGCCGCTCTTTTGGTTTTGGCAGTGGTGATCCTGTTGGCTCCGTAGATTGCTGCTCCTGTCTTCACTGTCCTTCTCTAAGCCAGTCGATTCCGGGCGAGATCATCCCAGCTCGCCGAGTTGATCTGCAGTTGCTTCAGGGAAGTCTTCATAGTTTCCTTGTAGTGTCGTACTTAACTCACTTTTAGATGAGAACCCGTGGCGACATCTCCATAGAAGAGTCGTTTGGGTAATCATTCGTCGTCCATCCTCACAAGATGGCCGCTCCAGCGCAGTTACAGTTGTTTCAGCTGAGCATAAATGCTGAGAAGGTCTGTTCGTTCCAACACTTCCATGTCCGGTATCCTGTCTTGCCATGTCGGCTTTAGTATTCTGCGAAGGCAGCTGAGGTGGATGTTGTTGAGCTTCCGCGCCTGGCTTTTGGTAGATTTTTCACGTGTCCGGTCCATAGAGCAGCGTTGGCAATATGAGAGCTTTGTACATCTTGAGTTTGGTGCTGAGGTTGAGACCGTGTCGATTCCAGATCATGTGCTGCATGCGTCCGAAGGTTTGGCTGGCTTTGGCGATCCGATGGGCGATTTCAATGTGGATTTTGGTGATGTGGGAGAGATTGATGCCCTGGTACGTGAAGGTATCCACAGATTTCAGTTGGGCGCCATTGACATTGATGTGAGCTGTGGTGTAGATGGTATTGAGTGGGGGCTGATGCATCACAACCGTTTTCTCAGTGTTGATGCGATGTCCGAAGTTGTCACAAGCGGCAGCGAAGAGGTCGCGTTCGCTGCATTTCTCTTCTGTCGTTGCATTTAGTGCACAGTCGTCAGCAAAGAGAAGTTCGTGGATGGTGGTCTTGGCACGTGAGCGGAAGTGCATCCGTCGCTGTTTGAGGAGTCGGCCATCCATCCGGTAGGCGATGCGGGATCCGGACGTTATTCACTGTAGGCATCCGATAGCATGGCAGAGAACATGAGACTAAAAAGAGTAGGTGCAAGGACGCAGCCCTGCTTCACTCAGTTGGCCACTGCGAATGCTTCGGATACCCTCCCGTTGTCAGAAACGCGTGCGATCATCCCGTTGTGAAGCTGACGCACAAAAAGAGTTTTCTATTCAGATCACCGAAACCTGTCCGTCACCAACGCTGTGAGCTTACAAGCCTTGACCCGCTAATGGCTTTGCAGATTACAGAAGGGACTATTTTTACTGTTTAACTACTAAACAGTCGCACATTTAACCCCTTATCTCTCTGAGGGCACCTCGACCACTCTCGGCGCACCAGGCATCGAGATGTATTTTTATTTCTCCCTTTGGCACGCACAGTTAAATACTGACAGTTTTTTTCGGTAAACGCTATAGCAATCTGGAATAAGTTACCTAGAAGTATCAAAATTCAGCAAAGCTATCCCTTGTTTACGCGAACTGTCACTAGTTTTCTACATTCAAGACACCTTCCAAAAACTTTTTGGGTGCTGACTCTGTTGAAGCTCTCTTCGGTTCTGATGGCGTTCATGGACTCTGAATCCTGTGCCGGTCTTCATGCTGAGGGGAAAAATTACTGGCGCTGCAGACCTCAATCGGCTTATTTCTCAGTCGACAGCGAACAGCCGCTCACCGAAATACCTGCTGGTGCAGAATATCAGATACGTAACACTGACTGGAGAGGTTCTTAACCGGGCACCTGTTTTTACGCGTCCCTGTCCAGAACTTTAATTACTCAATAAGCTGCAGTTTTTTTCTCCCTGAAAAACACCTGAAACAACGATCAGGAGTTTTTTTCACTGTCAGCTTGACCCTCTACTGTATATTTTTTTTGACCTTGCCTGTGCACTGGCAATAAATAAATAAAATAAAATAAAAATAAATATACGTGAAACGTTCAGGATAGCCGAAGTTCTACATGCTTTTCCACAGTCCGTCGCGATTCACCATGTCAAAGGCTTTCATCAGATCCACAAAGGTAGTGTAGAGGTGAGTCCGCATCTCCTGGCACTTCTCTTGCAGCTGGCGAGCGGCGAAGATCATGTCGATTGTTCATCGGTGTCGTCGGAAGCCACATTGGCCTTCCGGGAGCAGTCCTTGCTCCAGGTGAGTTCTCTGGCGATTAGTGGGAATGTGGGCGAAGATCTTTCCGGCGATGTTCAGCAGTGAGATTCCTCGGGGGTTGTCGCACAGTTGGCAGCTCCCTTTCTTCTTGTAGAGGTGGACAATGGTTGCGTCTTCGAAATCCTGAGGGACTTGCCTTGGTGTCACATCTCCTGGAAGAGCACTGTGAGTCGATTCATCAGTTGGGGTCCGCCATGCTTGTAAATATCAGCAGGGATCGCGTCCGAGCCAGGTGCTTTTCCGCTGGAGAGTTGCTGCACTGCTCTGATGTTTTCCTGGAGAGAGGGTGGGAGATCAAGGTCGGCGTTGATTTCCTCTTCAGGAAGGCGATCGATGGCGACGTCGGAGATGGTTGAGGGCTGATTAAGAACGCTTCTCAGTGAGTAGCGTCCTGCTGTCAGCACTGAGAAGAGGGGGCGACACGTTTGACGGGAGCTCCGTAGACAGCCTTGATAGTGACGAAGAAGTTCTTCCATTCGTTTCGGTCCGCGAACCCTTGGATTTCCTCGGCATTGCGCGTCATCCAGGCATCCTGCATCTCCCGCAGCCATTGCTGTAGAAGTCGGCGACTTCGTCAGAAGCTGTATTGTTAACAGCGGTAGGGCGATCGATGTAAGCTTTGTGCAACTGGTTCTTCCCGACAAGCAAATAGTTGATAGCTGCGTCGTTGTCATCGAACCAGTCTTGGTGCTGACGACGTGCGTGGCTGATGACATCCATGGCGGTGGATTGGATGGTGTTCCTCAGCTGATACCAGCGGTTCTCCACGGTGACTGGAAGGTTGGCCAGTCGGTTGACCAATTTGTTGCTGAAATTGAGATGGTGAGCAAGCATATTAAACAAAACAGTATCCAACTTAACTTGTGGTCGCTTACCTTGGAATCTTCAGTGTGGCTGCAGACGAGGCCACATCTTTGAAATGAGGCAGTGATCCGCCCATCTGTTGGCAACGGAGATCGCCTTTGTCACCAGCACGTCCTGTTTATCTCGCCTTCGGACGAGAACATAGTTCAAGATGTTCCATGGTCGCGACCGGGGGTGTACCCAGGTCACATTTTGCCGCATCGGGAGGCGAAAGAATGTGTTGGTCAGCAGGTGACGATGTTCTGCACAGGTTCACAGAAGAAGGATGCAGTTATCCTTATGGCTACCGAGACCATTGGGACCCAGCACTCCTCTCCACGTGGCACGGTCTGTCCCGACGCGGGCGTTAAAATAACCAAGGCCAATTACCTTAGCCGCCTTCGGCACAGTCACCAGCAGGGCGTGCAGTTTCTCGTAGAATTTGTCCTTCCCCGCATCAGAGCTCGACATTGGGGAAGCGTAGGCGCTGATGATGTTGGCGAACATGTCTCTCTGAAGAGGCAGCCGGAGGCTCATCAGGCGATCATTTATACCCTGCGGCAAACAGGTCAGACGCCCCACGATATCGTTTCAGATGGCAAAGGCGACACCAGCGTGGCATCGCTCTGCCTTTTGCTGGTAACCATAGAAGAAGGTGTAGCCGGCACCCGACTCCTCCAGCTGATCCTGTTCAGAGAATTGAGTCATGCTGAGAGCAGCAATATCCACAATTTAGCGCGCCAGGACCATAGCGACTAGCGCCGTCCTCCGTTCTTGTCGGTTGCTCCTGGGATTGTCTAAAATGGGTTGAACCTTCCGGGCTGCTAGAGTGAGCAAGCTCTTTTGAGCAGTCCGGGGGGTAACCCAGAGTGTACGGTGGGAGGGATTGGTAGAGGAGTTGTTGTTGATATTGTTTAGAGTTTTTCGACAGCATGTAATTGCAGTCTGCTAGCCATGGTCTGCTGCAGCTTTCGAGAGACTCAGAATTTGTCTAGGGCACCTTTTATAGCCCCCTTTGCGCGAGAGGCTAAGCAGTGCTGTTCCTAAATTGGGCAGCTCAGTCATCCAAAGCGGCTACTGAACTCCACTATGGGTCACTATTTGGGTTAGTGAGAGAACGACCGATTCGCCTGGGCCACCTACGTGATTGCATTTCGCCCTCGCCGTTTGAACTTTGTGACCGTGAGGGAGTAAAGAAGGGTGAGAAGAGAGGGAGAAGGGAAGAACTAAGAGTATCGGCGAGGAGGAGGGAGAGAGGAGGAAAGAAGGGCGCGAGGAGTGGGAGGAGTAGAAGTAGGATGGGAGGAATGTTGGCTGGGAAGAAGAGAGGGCGGACAGGGAGGACGGGAGAGGGGGAAGAGCAGGGGGAAGGGAACAGACGTACCGGGTGTGAAGACAAACACAACACTGGAGACTCACCTGGTTTAGCTCGCTGGTCACAGCGGTTGCCCGGAATGTGACCGCTGAAAAGAACAAGCTTTGAGGAGCCACAGGTGAGAGTTGGGTACCAGCTAGAGGCGGCCACAGGAGCATTCACCACCTATACGAGAGAGAAGGAGCGACCAACTACTACCTTTGTGATGCTTCCCATAACAAGTATCCCCTACACTCACACACACAACAGTTAGATTGTTGTAGTTCGATGATATCCACCGTAGGCTTCACGGAAGGCTTGTGCAGGGACGGTGACTTGCGCGTGAGTTAGTTTTAAGTGCTAGAATACTTGCGCTGCATCTACCACACTCTCTCTTCCTCCCCCACTTGAGCCTTGTGTCCTGACAGAGTCAAGAAGACCGGAGATGGGAGAGGGCCCAGGTGGCTGGCGCAGCCAGGACCCCTAGGCGTGCAACCACACCCCTCATGTTTAACATTTTTATGGCAGCGCAACCCGCATAACGCCTGCCATGCCATGATGTGGCCCACGTTTTTGTCCAACGCATCTACCACGTGGTCCGTTTAGGGGGCAGTCAAACAAACCACACACAAACACACAAGCAAATCATGGAGAAAATATTCAATAGGAGGTGGAAAGATCCCCACCAGAGGGTTGTTGCATGAACAGTTTGAATGAGCTGAGCCCCCGAAGACGACCCCGTGGACGCCGGAGAACTCAGACGAGTCTAACAGGCTGTTGCAAGCCCGGGCACAACATCGAAAGGTGCAGTCGTCACCACGGCCGGAGTCTGGCTGGCGGAGATTTCGTTCAGGTTGGGCTGGGCGAGAGTGATCACACACCGCCACACAAGTATACCCTCAGCATGCATATCTGATTTTGTGGCTCCTCTGCTGCTGCATGTGTGGTCTGAACTTGAGAATATCCCGGTGCGATAAGCGCCGTGAGTTTGAACGTTATTAATGGACAATTACACTCAGACCTTGCAGTCAGTCAAATGTGTGTTGGGTGGAGTGGCTGACTGGTGGTCTGAGAGTCAGGCTGCGATGGCCACGCCCACATATAAAATAAGCAGGGTGACATTCCCAATAGACACAGTAAGAAAAACTCTAAAAGACAGCTACAGCCTACTAAACCGTCTGACCCGGATTGCATATCCAGAAAATTTCTGCATGTACTCACCGATCAGCTGGTAACTCCACTCTCCAAAATATTTGAAAGATATATGAAGGCGGGGGTTCTGCCTACCAAATGGAAGCTAGCCAACGTATCCCCCTATCTATAAAGCGGGAGAGAGAACATCACCAAATGGCTTCAAGCCAGTCAGTTTCATAAGTATGTGTTGCAGAATAATGGAGAAGATAATAAAAACGCAACTTATGAAGCATATTGAAGAGAAAAACTTTTAAGTTCATATCAAAATTGATTTAGAAATGATTGATCCTGCCTCACAAACCTGCTCACATACGTAGAGACCGGGATGAAATCATTGGAATTGTGTTCATCAGTCGATACAGTTTACATTGACTCAGCAAAGCCTTTACCAGGGTGCCACACAGATACTTGATATCGAAACTGCGTCAACTCGGTTCAGTTCAGTGTATTTCAGGAAAATAGGTTTTGTCCTTTGAAATCCCATTTGTAACATAAAAATCGCAGGAATTAAAAGTAATGTAAAGAAGTTACAGACAAGTGAAAGCAGATAGATTTAAGAAGAACATGGGTTTTGTTAGGGTTAAGTAGTCAAATAGTCTTTGTTGTGCTTCGACATATGCATTTCAAGCCGATGTTTGAATGCCTCTAATAACTGCGACGTTACACAGTTCCATGAAAAGGTTGAAGAAAAGATACTTCATCAAATTCAATCTCCCTAGGGGCAAACGTACTTTGAATGGATGACATCGGAGATAAGTCGTAGTGGCAACTTCGAAAGCGTCTTCACTCATGAGGGTGCACTCCATGCCACGCACGATACGGAAGGTTTGTGTTCAGTCTCCGCGCAACTGCCTTTAACTCAGAGGATAGAACTTTTAAGTTATTTAAGCTGATCTCATATGGCAATTCACCTCGACCTCTTACTCATTTTTTGGCTCACCAATGCACCCTTTCAAGCAGGTTGTAATCATGCTGAGTCCGCGGTCGGCAGGCTTAGATCGCATATTCAAGATGTGGCCTTACATGCGCACCAAGAACTTTAGAAAAACAGTCTTCACGAAAACTTTACATGCCCGCTTGATAGCGTACAGCATTGATTGGTGGATTAAGCCGCCTTGCAACATTGTGTAGAAGGCTTCAGGTTGTATGTCATCCAAACACCGAGATCCTTCTGTTTTCTGCTTCTTGGAGTGGCATACCGTTCAAATAGTAGGGTCGCATATCAGTAACCTGATTTCGATTTCCCAGAGGTAGCAAGGTGCATTTGTTTGAGTTGAAGGAGAAGAGCTATCTGCGTGACCACTCGTCCAATCGACAAAAATTGTCTTCGAAATTGTCTCCAGTGGCAGTATTGTGGATGACTTTCCTGATTTTTATATCGTCCGCAAACATAGTAAAATCACAGTCCAATTCATGTGTACAATCATTAATAAACGAGAGAAATAGGATCAGTCTGAGCACTGAACCTTGCGGGACTCCACGCTCGATGACTGTGCGCCTTGATCGTTCTCCGCCTACACAGACCACTTCGGAACGACAAACGAGAAAATGCTCGATCCACGTTAAAAGTTTGCCTCAAATACTGAACATGGTCAACTTTTAAAGGAGACGCTAGTGTGGAACAGTTTTGAAGGTCTTGTGGACATCAATGTAAGCCACATGCACAATGTCTTTTGCATCGATTACTTTTGTCCAGCTATGCGTCATATACCGTAAGTTCGTAACACATTATCTACGCCTACGAAAGCTGTATTGTGCATTGGATTAGAGGTTATGGGTTTCTAAATAAATTATTTACTTTTTGACAACCTTCTGGATAACCTTGCAACAGATTGAGGTCAGACTGAAAGGTCTGTAGTTTGTAGAAAAAGCAAAACGAACACTTTTATAAAGCGATTTAATGTGGGCTGTTTTCCATTCTGTAGGAAGAATTCCCGTATAGAACGATTTCTGGCACAGAAACAATAGCATTTGGGCCAGCTCTCGAGCAAGTTTGAGGAAAAGATTAGCTGGAATCTCATCGGGCTGTGGGATTAGCATGCATTCAGATATTTTCGTTCTTCAAAGATCGCCTCTTCTCGAAAGAGCATATCCTGAATAATTGGCGCCCCCATAGTCTCGCAACTAGATGAAATAAAAAGAGCTTCTCTGGTGAAAACCGAGTGAAAGAACTGAGAAAGTTATTTAGCTTGGTTTTTAATTTCTGATGTCTCGAAACCCGTATCCTTTCTCATAAAAAGTATCAGGTGAGAAGAGCTTCAAGTGTTGTTTTTAACAGAAAGGTGATTGAAGGCATACTTTGAGCACTACGACTGCAGATCGTGCCATCAAATGCTGGGTGCATTTAAGTCATCCATGAGAACAACATTAGGTCAACCACCAATTTCCTTTATGTACTCCAGAAAACAAGTATCAGCATCGGTGTCTGTGCCCGGCGGTCAGTAGAGAGTCATAGGTTCAAAGGATTGCGATCCCCATGCATATATGGTTAGCCAAATAGCCTCGATGCCATTGGTTATGTTGTCTGTAAATTCACACACAATGAAATTGCTCTTTACATACATCGAAACTCCTCACCACGGTGGTGTATGGGGTCTCTCCTGAAAAACGAGTATCCGGATAATTCTTCTTCGCAATCGCTGATAATCTGTGACAGCCATGTTTCTGTGTTTGCTATAAGAAAAAGAGTCAGCACGGCAACCTGCATTCTCAGCTCACTCAGCTTCAAAAACAGACTTTGGGCGTTGGTTTACAGAAGTATAAGTTTGCAGCCCTCGGCCGGGCCAAATTCCATTCTTCTCGAGTTTGCCAATAATACTTTGCCACTGCCATTATGAGCATTGGCTGGTTCCAGAGCAATGCCGCGTTTCTCTATATCACGCGTCCACTGAAAATAGCTGGGCTGTTATCTCCAGTTGCAAGTCTCCTCTTTAATTCCATCACTAATTCACGGTGATTCAGACGTGCTGCTGAAGATAAGTCCGGCTGAAAAAAACCTGCTTACGAGAGTTATAGAGGTTGGTCTTTCTAGAGAGAAGAAGCTTAGTTTCTTCCTTGCTGTCCAAGACAATCTTGATAGGCCATGGTCTCACCGTTTCTGAATGTTTGATAACCTTTTGTCCGATCGTGAAGGCTGCGCGAACAGTTACCTTCTCTCCCGAATGAAGTTTATCTTTCAGCAGGTGCTGAAACATAGCAAGGTCGGTGGAGATCCTTTCCTTCGGGGAAGGAGCCCTTGATTAAGGTAAAGTCTGGATAACTAAGGAATTCTCTCGGCCTAAGACATCCTTAATACATCGCCGACCATATTTTCCTCTAAATGACTTGAGGGATTCGTGAGAGTTGTTTGTATTTATATTTATGTTATGATGTTTCCCAATTCTATCTTGACATGCCTCGGTTTTTTTCGCTTTCCACTAAGTGCTCTTTAGAACTGCTGGGATGGCTGAGAGAAGTTGAGTCGGAAGTCGGGAATGCTTTTGGAAGAGCCACTGTTGAAGTTGTCCTGCTATTATTACTATCTAGTTTGACATTTACTGGGTTGCAACTTATAAATTCAGAAGCTTCTAAGATGGTATTACCTTGCTTTATTTGCGTTTTGCGGTTTACTTTTTATGCTCAAACACGGGTAATTTCTTTCTGTCCGTCAATATTCTGCTTCAGGAGCTTCCTTAAAGCTCCAATGTCGTCTTCCAATTTTCGGAGTTTGCTCAATATATGGGTACAGCTAAGGCCAGGTTCATTTTCGTAACCCACACTTTTTATGTTAAGTACGCATATGGCTCATTTTGGCAATCGTTGGCTGCAGACATTAAGAATACGAGCACAACTCTTGGAAGTGAAGGTAATATTGCCAGGCTTTTCTTCTAAAGAAGTGCCGCTGCTTTGCGTGCTGTTATCGTCCAAATTGTGACTGCCCACCAATTATAAAGTTTGATGAGTTCATAATTTAAAAAAAACTAGGAGAAAAACAACTGCTCCGCTAAAATTTCATAGCTAGAATTGATAGGATTGGTCTGATGCAGTGAAATAGCACCGTAACGTTGTTGAGAGCAAATGAGGGTTCTGTATGCTCCTTGTCAGGAGAGAGATCATAAAAAAGCCAAAGCTACTGTTTGTAACCATCTGGAAGGTGAGACAGGAGGAGCTCATAGTAGATAAAAGGGTCGAGACGAAGAGGGGAAAGTAGAGGTCACGAGATCAACACCGAGATGTGACCTTGTTGGCTGCATAGTCCACCAACAAAGAGGCGAAAACATCAGAACTCGCCTTGATCATCACCAGATCCCGCAGACCATCGTCAGGGTTGCCGAATTGGAGAAAAGTATCAAGGTTGTAAAGAGTTGGCAATGCTAGTTAAAATGGAGGGGACGAAAAATTGAATGTAAAAATTGAATCTGCAGAGTATAATGAAAACATATTTAGAAACCGATATAATATCAATAGATCTTCGTCGAATACCACGAGGAACCTTTTCAAATCCAAAAGTTGCGAGGTTGGGGAGGAAACGGACAATGAGTACTTTATATCTTCCGAAGTTAACTGTTAACCTACTTTGATTTTGAAAACCCTAATGCAGTCGACAACCTAAGTTTGAGTGGTAGATTTTTCCATATGAAAGCATATTTGTATGCAAAAAATGAGAACGGATAGTGAGGGAGCTAATGTTTGGTGAAATGATCATGGAGAAATTACGAGTGGCATAAGGTCGGTCTACCGGAGTGAGACCGTTAATTAGTGTGAGATTTGGGCTAGAGTTAACGCGAAACAGAAAACAGAGATCGAATTTGAGTCTTATAACCCACAGAAATGTAATGTTTGCTAACTGACATCTGTTCGTATAAACTATTCTGGATCCAGAAAGAGAATATAGTCTTCGAGTATAAACTATCTGAACATGTTCAATCTTACTGCGGTCAGAGGAGTTCATCAGACCAATGAGGATACAACAGTATTCTATACTGATATTTTACACTCAATACGTAACCTCAGTCAAAGCCTAGCCGCAAATGTATTATTAGCGAAAAATGTCCACTAGAGCAACCCACCGTAAACATGAAGAAACTAGAGCTTGACGCCCTGGAAAATTTCAATATTTTTATGTCTCAATATGGTTCTCTGTTCATGATCCTCAGGACCATTTTTGATGGAAAGTTGTCTTCATTCACTTCTGAACAATGCGAGAAACCTGAGCCGTTTATAAAATTTGTTAGTACTGAGTCATGTAACCGACATAAGAGAAGTTTCAAATTTCTTTTAAAAAGTGTCCCTAAGAGTAAAATCCCCTGGACGTCACATTTCATTTCCTTTACTCATGCTGCTTTAAAGTTAACTTTGCGGAAGCTAAAATATTGTCTTCTCGTAAAAAAACCTACAAATTCTGGTCAAACTTTTTTCGGCGATAAAAGTGGACATTATTTACTTTAAGCATGAGCACTCAGCTCAATATTTATAGAAAAACAAGATGTTTATCTGTAGAGATAAAATGCTAATCGAACGTTGGGTTTCACCCTCATTAGCAAACGAGAAGCCTATGTTTACATCTACAATACCAATGCAAGCCCACGGCCCTCCGGATAAACAGGAAACTTGGTCGTGGTGGGCAAAAACGGAATCAACTTCGATTGGGAAAAAAATTTAACTTAAATTTGTGGAATTTTTCTACGGGATGATAGGCGATGGCATCCGATATCTTATAGTGGAATCCACAGGAGTATAGGAGTACATCACAACATCAATAGGCTGCTAGGATCGAGGAACATATTTTACTAGGAAATTAAAGGTTCTTTCTCGCCTATCACAAGATTGACTGTCAACCAAGATAATAAGTGAATCTTTTTTTAGAATTTATATTTGTTAAGCACCGGCAAGGCACTTTCTAAGCAAACATTAGTAACGAAATAAAGTTATGACAATGTGTGCAGATAAAATGTACAAATACTTGATAATGTAGACAGAACTTGTCCTGCTATGTCAACAGTTAGCGATGTTTTGAAATTAATGGTGAACTAGAGAAAATAACAATTAAATTCTTCAGATGGAATATTAGAGATGCTCCCACCAAACAAATTTCCTAAAATTGAAATCATGGTGCCAAAGTTCAGCATAAAATCGTTTCAATTGTATAAAAACAGACATGGCAAGCTGCCCAGCATTAACAAAGGCTGATAAATGGCTATTACTACTTACTGCCCTCAATTTACTTAAGCCACACGAAGGTACAGAGGTTCAGAGGTTCCGGCGAACCATGGCTTTCGCTCTAATAAAGTGGAGTAATTAACCCACTCTTTAGATCTTAAGGCAACATTTTTCTGAGAATATAGCGGTGTAAATTGTACACAATTGAAGAATGTTGAATTGGCAAAATAAGAATTGCAGATTGCAATGAAAAATCGGCAGGCCAAATCTAACAAAACTCTACGTGAGAATGGCAAAGGATTATCTTAGGAGAATAGGCCCGAGTTTATAGCAATTTCTTCTAAAACAGGGACTCAAAAGACTTCTGGTCCTCTTGAAAAAAACCATTTATATAAAATTTTCCACTTATCTTCGAATTTAAAACCAAACGGGAACCCTCTCAACTACCTCCTACTCGAATAGGTGCAGCTAACTAGCCTAAAACTGCTATGGGCTCTGAGATTGGAAGCTAGCTCCTGCCTCCTTTTCCGCATAAATAATGTCTCACATATTCCCAAATTTCAGCCTTCAACCCCATTTTCCTCAGGACACCCTACGTGATAACTCACTGATCGTACCTCCTCCTATATCATCTACTTGTAAACTTTCTATCTTCTTTACTTCCAGGTATTGATTTCTTTGGCATAATCTGCCAATATCTATAAGCATACTAATTATTTTGTATATTATATTGTATATTTTGAAGGGTTACAGGCCTCGTCCTTGATGAGCCTATTAATGTAAAGTTATCATTGTACATTTCAGTCAATATAAAATAGTTTACATTTAAAAATATTTGAATCAAAGCAAAACATAACTTCGAATGCGTTTTCACAGTTATAGGCAAAATATTTTGGAAGAAAATTAGAGCCCGACAGATTTTAAAAGGCTGGTTTTAAGTTATCCTGTTGTGAGAGTCATCTTTTGTCAAATATTATGCCATCAAGCCTTCCTTTAAAATCAGAAATGCTGTCAGCGGTTAATGTCACGAATGATAACGAGTTTCAAGGTTGTACCACTCGTTGGCTGAAAAAAAACTTCCTGAGGCCCAATCGCGTGCGGTTGATATCGACCTTGTAATGATGACCACGCAGATGAGTTGTGCAGGTAAACTCGAAAAAATCCTACGATCTCAGAGAGGAATACTGGCCCCGGATAATCCGGAATGTCCAGAGCAGGCTACACCGATATGGCCTACATGAAAGAGGAAATAAGTCAAGCTTTTTCAATCTGTCTTGGTACGGTAAAGTCTTAAGACCGTTGACCATCTTCGTTGCTCTCCGTTGCACCTGTTCAAGGAGGTCAACATCTTTCTTCATCCATGGTATCGAGGCTAATATTGTGTAATCTAAATGTGGTCTCACGAAGACGCCAAAGACTGTTCCGAAGAGATCAGGGGGAATATTTTAAACGCACATTTGATCCAATGCAGTGTACATGTTGCCTTCTGGTCTGTATCAAATTCACAGTTGTTCACATGCGCAGATCTTTGTGTGCCTCCACCTCTTTAACTGCAGTGCCATTAATAAAGTACTAGTGTTTCCGAGATACTTTTCGATCGGTGCTTATTAAGAGGATCACACACGTGGATACATTAAACTTAAGAAGCCACCTGGTCGACCAAGCACTAGTTTGTCGATATTCGATTCCAACCCATTTGCGTTATTAACGCAGCTGACTTCAGTCCATATTTTTGTTGTCATCTGCAAACATGACAGCTTCACAATCTAGGCCATTGAGACAGTCGTTCACGTAGATTAGGAAGAGTATGGGAGCCAAAACTGAACCTTGTGGAATACCACTTTCTATTTTTTGCACATTCCAAGCTTGAGTTTCCAACAACAACTCTATGTTTTCTGGAAGACAGGAAAATATTGATCCAAATGAAAAGTTTTCCATGAATTCCGACGTTCCAAATCTCCTGTAAAGAAGCCCGTGTGGTACGCTATCAAAGGCCTTCAAGAAGGCACGAAAGATGATATCTACCGGATAACGCTTATCTGTGGCCTTTGCCCATTTCTCGTGCAACTGAAAAGCACTCGTGCGACAGGAATGTTCTGGATGGAAGCCGTCTTGGACATCACAGAATAGTTGGTTTTATTGCAGATAGCGCATTAAATGCCTCTTGATAATACGCTCCATTATTTCATACGCTACGCAAGTTAAACTTACAGGCAGTAATTTTCACAGTCCAGTCGTGAACCTCCTTCGTAGATCGGGACGATGAATGCACACTTCCATTATTCTACGAGTTTGCTTTCTTCAAAGTATTTTTGGAGTATGATGGACAGTGGCTCACAGAGTTCGTCAGCTATTTCTCTAAGTGCTAATGCCGGAATTCTATCTGGCCCAGGCAACGTGGCAGGCTTTAAACGGAGTAATTCGGTTCTTACTATTGTCGATGAGAAGTCTAGGTCTATGTCCCCTTTTGCGGATGTGAAGGAGGTGAAGGAGGAAGGGAAAGGAGGGGTTAACATTGATTTTCAAACGGGTGGAAAAGCAGCAAATTATTAAGCTCTCAGTTGAAGACGGTCTGAAAGAAGTTGGAAAGAAGGGAGGCTTTAACCTGGTCGTCGGTCCCCAGTTTTCCGTCTGCAGACCTAAGGGTAGACCTGTCTTCTTTCAAGCTAAGACTGCACATATATATTAACACTGATAAGATTAATATTTTATTTTCCTCATCCTTTCCGAGCAGCTTTCTCCATGACGTGAAAGAAGGACAATCGGGAATTTAGAAGATTGTCTCCATACTATGTTTCCATGTATCACCTTCCCCACGAACTAAGATGTCTCCAAAACCCACCCCTCAGAAGAGTTATTGTTAAACAATCGGGTCATATCAATGGGTACATTTAAACCACCTCCATTTCGGTTGCAGATATTCATCCTCAGAATTCCAACATGATTACTGAGATTGGCAGGATTCACATTAATCTTCAATTCGAATGCAAAATAACACCCACGAGCGCACTATATTGACTTATTCTTACTCAATCATTTGATCTTTGTTCAGCTTTGTTCAGTTTAGTTTTATAAAGAAAAAGGTAGGCAAACGCCTTTGAACACCCTATTGGCTACAAAGTGGCATTTATTTATTTATTTATTAAACAAATAAAGATTGGACGACTTTGAGCTCATTATTGAAAAGTATTAGTAACCTCAACTGTCCTCTCAGAAGAAAGACAATCACAAACCGCTCAAATTTGATAAACGCAAACATGCAGTCCTCTTTCAAAAATTAAATTGCTTCTGGAGGCTTTTAAAGACAAACCAGCTCCCATGCAACTTACGGTAATATAAGCATCAATGCAAAGTTAGTAACAGCGAGGCTGCTTAGCTTCGACAGAATTTCGAAATAAACATTCTGCAAGTATCGTTGGAACATCCTGAAATGCTATATGACTACATACGGAGTACAAAGAGAACTCAGGAAATGATTCCTGCCCGAAGGTCTGCAAAAGAAAAACTGGAAACCAATGACCAGGGTAAAGCATTCCTTCATTCCAATTTCTTTCAGACCGTTTTCAACCAGGATCCTAATACTTTTGCTGCTATTCCACCCATTTTTCAACCAATGTTTACCCCTCATTTCCCTTCCTCCACCTCCTCCTCATCATCCACAACAGAGGACCTAGACCTTAACTTATTTTAGATCATAATCAAAACCGAATAACTCCGTATAAAGCCTGTTAAGTCGCCTGGGAAGTATGGAATTCGTACATTAGCACTAAGAGAACTTGCTGACGAACTGTGTGTACCACTGTCCATCATATTGCAAAAGTCCTTTGAAGAAAGCGAACTCCCGGAAAAATGGAAGTGTGCATTCATTGCCCCGATCTATAAAGGAGGATCACGACTGGACTGTGAAAATTACCGCTCTGTCAGTTTAACTTGCAGAGCGTATAAAATAATGGAGCATATTATTAAGAGGCATTTAATGCGCTATCTGGAAAACAACCAAATCTTATGCGATGTTCAACATGGCTTCCATCCAGGATGTTCCTGTCTCACGAGTGCCTTTCAGTCACATGGGAAATGGACAAAGGCCGCAGATAAGGGTTGTCAGGTAGATGTCATATTTTTGACTTCAAGAAGACCTTTGAGAGCATACCACACAGGCTTCGTTTACAGAAGTTTTGGGATGAAGGAATTCGAGGAAAACTTTAAATTAGAAACTCTTGCTTGGAATCGGCAAAAGTAGAAATTGGTGCTCCCCAGGGTTCTGTTTTGGGGCCCCTACTCTTTTTTTTCGATTCAATTTATTGAGGGAAATAGGCATGGGCCTTTGATTACCCTATTTGTAACGTAAAATTAAGTGCGGTAAACAGAGAAACCATGTGGGTTGCAAAGGTACAAAAGGTGGTCATAAAATATGACAAGTGGTGCATGACTCTCGAGGGTTAAGATAAATTCCTCATCGCTCAGGCTCGTTGCGGAACATAAAACTGTCAAGGTTCCTTTTAAAGCTTTCCAGCGATGGTGACATCACAACGTCTTCAGGGAGGGCATTCCATGGTTTAACCACTCTGACAGAGAAGGAGAACTTGCGCACATCCAGTCTCGCCTGCTGGACACGCAGTTTCAATGGGTGACCTCGGAGATGGGTCGTGGTGGCAAATTCAAAGAAGTCCGAGAATTCCAGGCAGCAATCCAATCCCATCACAATGCGGAATGTCTGCAGGAGATCACCATGCATTTGCCTATAACTCAAAGGGAACAGATTAAGATTCATTAGGCGGGTTGGATATGGCAAGGAGCTTTGACTTCTAACCATTTTGTTGGCTTTCCTCTGTACTCTTTCGAGGCAGTTCTGATCTTGAACTGTCCAGGGTTTCCAGGCGTGCATAGCATATTCCAAATGCGGCCTAATGAATGTTCCAAAAAGTCTTAGCGAAAAAGATCTTCATCGAAATCCAAAAAAAGGCTCGTCTGATGGCATGCAACACCGAAATTGCGCTCTTCGCCACTTTCAAGCAGTGAGACGATGGTTTTTAAGGTGGTGGTCGTCAGCACACCAAGGTCCTTTTTGGGTTTCCACGTCTTTTAAGGCTTCACCGTTGAGAAAGTAACTTCTATTTTCAGCAGATCCAGATGGGTTGCCTAAGCGAAGTATTGTACACTTATCGACGTTGAACCGCAAAAGCCAATGATTAGACCACTCCTCCAACCGAGTTAGGTTGATCTGCAGTTTATCTTCGGCAGCAGGGCTCTGGATTACATTCCAGATTTTAACGTCGTCGGCAAACATTGCTGCTTCACAGTCGAGATTCCTGACACAATCGTTTACGTATATTAAAAACAGTATTGCCCCTAGTACTGAGCCCTGAGGAACCCCACTCTCGACCGCAGCAGAACTTGACCTCTCTTTGCCGATGCACACAACCTGCGCCGACCCACGAGGAAGTTATCAATCCACTTGAGGAGGTTACCTCTGATTCCAATTCTTTCTAGCTTGTACAGCAGTCTCTCGTGCGGCACAGTATCGAAAGCCTTTTGAAAGTCAATGAAGGCAATGTGAACCGCGTGTCTATCTTCAAGTGCTTGGATCCACCTCTGGAGCGAATACAGCAAATTCGTTGTGCATGATCTTCCTTTTCTGAACCCGTGTTGACAGCTTGATAACAAATTATGAGTCTCTAGGAATTTCACCAATTCGCTCTTTATGATCCTTTCCATAATCTTGCCAAGGATGCATGTCAAGCTTATGGGCCTGTAGTTTGTCACTGACGCACGGCTACCGCCTTTGTACAAGGGAGTTATATGTGCCAGCTTCCAATCGAAAGGAAGTGTTCCGGAGTCAAATAACTTTTGAAAGAGCACTGACAGAGGTGCGGAAAGTTCATTGGCGAGTTCTTTCAGAAGCTTGGGTGGAAGCTCGTCTGGTCCTGGGGATTTCGACTCTTTTAGTTCTTTTAATTCCTTTTGGATCAGAAATTCTGAGAATAGTATGTGGCTAATGCTTGCAGTCGGCGGGTTATCCACTGAGGGACGAAGAAACCTTGCCTCGTTAGTGAAGACTGAGCGGTAGAACTGGGAAAAGTACTCGGCGTTTTCCCTGTTTTCAGAAATTTCGACGCCCACGGCAGTCTTTATCAGTGGTATTTGATGTTTATTCCTTGTACATCTACGGAGGTAACTGTAGACTAACTTTGATTCTGCGTTGCCTTTTGCAGCAAAAGTCTTCTCAAATTCTCTTCGCGTTTTAAGAATAAGGCTTCTCATTTTTGTTTCTCTGTGTTTTTATACTTATTAAAAGGCGACTTGATTAGACTCGCAATATTTTTCTCCACAACTTGTGCTTCCTGTTTATTTCCCTTTTTAAGTTACTGTCTAGCCACCCAGGACGCTTGCTGTGATGGAAAATCGTTAGTGGGCAGTGGTTGTCCATAAGTTGCAGAAGGACATTTCGGAAGGACTCCCAATCTTCGTTCACGGTGCTTGAGGTCCAGTTGATGTCTGTTAAATCTGCTCGCATCTGATGAAAGTTTCCTCTATAGCAGGCGCAACGGAGAATAAGGAGTAGTCCCACATAAGCACCACATGATCACTACGACCGAGCGGAGGCATTGAAATAATCTCGTCAATGCTGCCTGATGTTTTCGTGAAAACCAGGTCAAGACAGTCAGCCCTTTGTCCTTCACGTGTTCTGGTGGGGAAAGGGACATGTTGTGTGAGAAGTGCCTTCAAGGTCTTTTTGCAGAAAAAAACATAATCAAAAGTCGATTTCGGGCATGATGATTGAACAGTGCTCCAGTTAATTCCTGGTGCGTTGAAGTCACCCATAATCATGACATTAGGTCGACTGGAGAAATTTTCTAATTGTTCCAACAAGTGGGTGTCCGCGACTCGGTCTATCCAAAGTGGCCGATAGACAATGAGGACATCTAGACATGGAGAGCCAAGAGCCTTGATATTCAACCATATGGCTTCCGTGCTGCACGCAAACTTGCTCGTCTTGTCAGACACTATTAGCATGTCTTTCACATACACAATTATTCCACCACCCTGTCGGTTTCTCTGTCCCTCCGATATATTTGGTATCCAGACAATGTTATTTCGCTATCTCGAATACTGCCCGACAGCCAGGTTTCGGTTACTGCTATCACATCCGGAGATACTTCGGCAAGGCAAATTTTTGACTCATCAAGTTTTGATAAAAGGCTTTGTGCATTTGTATACAAGCACTTCAATTTCGCGCCGACCAAATTTCCTGTTGCGTTTGTCAATTTTATGGGCCCAACTGTGTCTCCTCTAACGTCAAGGTCATATGTCTTTTCCGTTTCTTGATGATTTTCGGTAACTCTGGTTTCTTTAGTGAGAACGCTGGGTGTTACGGAATCAGTTCTGACATCTCTTTGGGCAATTGGTTCCCTGATGGTTTTTGGCGTTAGTGAGGTGGCTGCCGTTGTCCCTCAGAACAATCGGTTGGTTCAATGGAAAATTAGTATTCTTTTGAAGCTACCTTCCCCTTGAAAAATAGCCAGATTGTGTTCGCCACCCTTCAGTCTTGATTGTAGTTCCAAGACAAGTTCCCGGCGTTTCAGCCTTTCCGCAGGGGAGTAGTCCGGTTGAAAAAAACCTCTTTATGCGAGTGACGGAGGTTAGTTTTTTTGGATAGGATCGCCTTGATTTGGTCTTTGCTCTCTAGCATTATTTTCAGAGGTCGCGGTCGCAGTGTTCCTAGGTTGTCTTCAGACTTTTTGCCGATCCGGAATGCTTTAATAACTTTTACTTCCACGCCCGGTGGGAGCAACTGGTTTAGGAGGCCATTAAACGAAGCAAGGTCTTCGGCGACACGGTCTTCTGGTCGGACTGCAGTTGACTCGTGCAAACCCTGAATAACTAAACACTGTTGTCGATCCTGGTGCTTGGAATTTTCGCTTCCTCCTAAGTTCTCCTTAGGGGCACGAGAACGGTTTACAGAGCTCTCGTTGGGATTTAGTCTACCTCTGACCGTACTCTCAGCTGAAGGCTTCAATGAATCCATCAGAGTTGATTGTGATTTTGTCCTCCTGTTGTGGTGTTTCCCCATTGCAGCTTGCCACGCGTTTGTTTCTTCGGATTCAACTACGGGCTCTTTAGAACACCCAAGATAACAGGATGAGATTTTTTGGTTTGCTCTGGTCGTCGTCCGTAGAATTCAGAGACTGTGTTCCCGTTATCCGGTCGTTATGGGTAATTGCGTCCGAACATTGTGAGCTGTAACATATTGTAGTTTTTTTGATACTTTTGGTGCTTTTAGTCACTGCCTTTTTAACTGGAATATTGCTAAGCGTATTTCGTCGAGTAATGTTATCTTGCAAGAGCTTCCTTAAGTCTGCAAGCTCATTTTTCCAGTTTTTTTGAACTCTTTGTAAAAATATAAGAACATCCAACGCAAGATTCGTCCTCGTAGCCGACGGATTTGGCTGCCATTACGCTTTTTTTGCGCGCTTTGCTGGTTTTTTGGTTGTAAGTATAAACTGATTGAGTGCCAGTCGTGGATGTCGAAGCCAACTCAACAGGCTTTCCTTTAAAGGAAGTTCAGTGACTGGTTCTGTTGCTAACAAACAATTGTTTTGAGTCCATAAATGTTAAAACACTGCGTAAAAAGTATGTTCTCCTTTGAGCGTATAACGAAAAATTTCCGACTGGCTTTGGAGTATGGCGAGTATTCAATGCAATATGAGCAAAAAAATGTTTATACTTGTTAAAAAAACGCTTTTTGAAAAAAATACTATAAACGATATGAAGGATATTCAGGAACGACTCAGCCTTTCGGATATTTCGAAGGTAACTTCAGATCTTCACGAGGTTGTACACGTTTGGTTCCCTGAGTGGTTGTCAGTTGTTATTGGTGCAGAGCCTGCGCAGTCAACTTGAATAAGATGATAAACAAATTCCAATTTGATCCGTTTTATGACGAATTTCGGCACAAGAAAGAATTCCAGATGAGCAGGAAGCAAATAAGTACATGCAGTTGAAACAGTATTGTCCAGAACAGTCCTAGTGAAGTGGTAACGAAGATCAAATTGTCCAAGTTGGAGAAAAAATATTTGGTGGTGCTTATAGGGTCTTCTACTCTTCTTAATCTACGGGAGTGACTGTCTCAATGACCTAGATTATGAAGCTATCATGTTTGCAGATGACATAAAATATGGACTGCAGTTAACTGCGCTGACGAAACAAAAGGGTTTCAATCGAATATCAACAAACTAAATGCCTGGTTGGCGAGGTGGCTTCTTAAGTTTAATGTATCAAATTGCGTGATCCTGCACATAAGCGCCGGTTGAAAATTATCTCTGAACTACCAGTTCTTTATTAATGGCACTGTTTTAAAAGACAAAGAACACACAAATAACTGGGCATTTGGATTATTGCGAATAAGATGCCCTCAGAACACTCTAAGAACGAAGCCCAGAAGGCAACATGTGCACTGAATTGGATCAGTCGTGCGTTTTAAATATTCTCCCCTGATCTTTTCGGAATAGTCTTTGGCGTCTTGGTGAGACCACATTTACGTTATGGAATACCAGCTAGGAAACCGTGGATGAAGAAAGATGTTGACCTCCTCGAACAGTTGCAATGGAGAGCAATTAAGATGGTCGATGTGCCTTAGAATTTACCGTACCAAGACATATTGGAAAAGCTTAACTTATTTCCTCTTTCCTACAGGCGCTTACGGTGTAGCCTGCTCTACACATTCTGGATTATCCAGGGCCATGATTCCTCCCTGAGATCGGAGGGTTTCATCGAGTTTACCTGCACAATTGATCATCGTGTTCATCCTTAAAAGGTTAATAGCGAACGCACGCAATTGAACCTCAGAAAGTTTTACTTCAGCCAACGAGTGGTTCAACCTTGGAACTCGTTACCAAGCGAGACAGTTATCACTGACAGCATTTCTGATTTTAAAAGAAGGCTTTGTGGCATAATATTTGACAAAAGATGACTCTCACAACATGATAACTGAAAACCAGCTTTTAAAATCTTTCGGGCTCTACTTTTCTTCCCCGATGTTTCACCCATAACTGTGAAAACGCATCCGAAGTTATGTTATGCATTGACTCAAAACGTTTTAAATGTACACCATTTTATATTGAATGTACATATGCAATTATGACTTTACATCAATAGGGTCATCAAGGGAAATGCCCGTAACCCTTCAGAATATACAATATTTAAAAAAGAACGCTCATGTTATTATTTTTCCCAACGCAAAATGTGTCCAAAATCCCCAAATAATTAAGTCTTCTCATTATGTTAACAGTTTTTTGAAATCCTTTATTTTTTTTTCAAATGCACATTTTCTGCCAATTCATGCTAACTTTCCTCAAATTCTCATTTCTATGCCACCCCAAATCTTTCCCACACCACAATATACCATGCCCTTCCATGGTTTTCATCCAAATATGCCGTTGTACAATAATCTCAGTGTTTTTAACGGAAGCATTTCGACAAATTGTAGATTAGAGCAATTTTGTTTCCCACCTTTTGTTTCTTCTCTCCAGTTTTCTTCTCCGCCACCAAATCTTCCTTTTTTGTAAATACTGATGAGCATAAAATGCAGCTCGGGAATACGATCAGTTTAGTTTCACTCAGTGCGAGATCAGTTATAAATAAGATGACAGAGCTTAGAATAGTAGCTTTTGAGCTTGATCCAGATGGGCTGTGCATCACTGAATCCTGGGCTCACTATCTTCTTACCGACTTGACGCTCGCTAAAGATAATCTCAGTTTGTACAGACAAGAGTGCATGGAAAAACTTGACAGTGGTTGCTTTCTTTATATTAAGTCATCCTTTGTACATTTCCCTTTTCAGCTGAGCATTTCGTCCTTTTCTGGAAATGTATGCTTTGTTTCAGTCATCCTTCCACACAATAAAAAAGTGGTAATTGGCTGTGTCTATAATCCTCCGTGTAATTCTGGCAATGTAAGCGATCTCTGTGAACTAGTTGAAAAAGTTGCAGAGGCTCAATTTTATGTCAAAATAATCGGAGGCGATGTTAATCGGCCAAAAATTGACTGGCAGACAAATTTCTCTCCGCCAAAACTTCAGAAATTGGTCGATATTATTAACTTTTCAAACATGTCACAACTGGTTAGTTCAGTGACTAGAAATGCCAGCATTTTAGATTTAATTTTTACAAATGATGTCAAAGGTAGGAGTTTTTCCCTGCCTATTTTCTAGTTTACAATTAATTCAAACATCGCTAACTATTGCCCTTAAAGGACAAGCTCTGCCTACTTTATTACACATTTGAACATTTTATCTGCACACATTGTCATAATTTTATTTCAGTACTCATGTTTGTTTTGACCGTGCCTAGCTGACGCTAACCAAATATAAAATTCTAATTTCTGAATTCTAAATTTGTTGCAAGGTTATGAAGAAGGTCGTCAAAAATGAATTAATGGTTTATTTAGAAACCCATAGCCTCTTGTCCAATGTACAATATGGCTATTGTAGATAAAGATCGTGTGAAACGAACTTACTTTGTACGATGCAAAGCTGGACAAAAGCTTTCAATGCAAAAGACACTGTGCATGTGGTTCAAATTTATTTCCAGAAGGCCTTCGAAAGTGTTTCGGACCAGCGTCTCCTTTACAAGTTTAGAATGTTGGGTATTGGAGGCAAACTTCTAACGTGGATCGTGCATGTTCTCGTTGGTAGCTCCCCAGTGGTCTATGTAGGCGGAGCACGATAAAGCTACACAGTCATCCAGCGTGGAGTCCCACAAGGTTCAGTGCTCGGACCGATCCTATTTTTCTTGTTCATTAATGATTTTATACAGGAAGTTGACAGTGACTTTGTTATGTTTACTGACGATATAAAAATCTGGAAAGTCATCCAAAATGTTGTCGACAGAGACAATTTCCAAGACAATCTTTATCGATTGGATGAGTGGTCCCGCAGATGGCTCTTGTCCTTCAACTCAAACAAACGCGCCCTGTTGTGCGTGGTTAATCGATATCAGGTCACCGATATGCAATCTTACTATCGGAATGACATCCTAATCCGAGAAGAATAAACACAGAATGATGTCGAAATTTGGATGCCAGAATGCCTGAAGCCCTCTACGCAATGTTGCAGTCCAGCTCAATCCCCCAATTCAATGCTGTACGCTATTAAGCGGGCACTTAAAGTTTTCGATGAAGACTGTTTTCCTAACATCTTTGGTACATTTGTAAGGCCACTTCTTGTATATGCGACCCTGGTCTGGCGACCGTGGACTCGACAGAACTACAACCTGCTCACAGGTTGCAACGGCACATCACAAAATTATTAGGAGGTCAAGGTGAACTGCCATATGAGATCCGCCTAAATAACTTAAATCTCTATCCTCTGAATTATAGACCGTTGCGCGGAAATTTGATACAAACCATCCGTATCGTGCTTGGATTGTGCCCTCCTGTGTGATGACTTTCTCAAACTTCCCACTCAGACTAATCTCCGATTATATCCATTAAAACTAGGTGTGTACCAAGGAAGATTGGATGTTATGAAGTATTTGTTCTCTAACCGTGTCGTGGAACCCTGGAATAACCTTCCTGAGGAGGTTGTAATGTGCCTGTCTGTGGACGCATTCAAACATCGTCATGACATACACGTGTTTCAAAAAATGAGGAATATATTAATAATAATAATAATAATAAAAGTTGTATTTAAGGCCGGTTTACAGGCATTGTCAGACAAAATATTCAGTGGGGATCAGGCTGGCAGCTAAAAAACTCCTGAATATATATAATTATTAGTGTTTTTTTGTATCTTTCGGTATTACTGTGGGATGATAGCAGTTCAGATCGGGGAAGGGCTGACACAAGTTCTCTTTTGCAGTCGCTCTGTCTTTTTAGAACTGGGTTCTGCCTCAGGCCACAGTGCATCCGTGGACGGTTGCTCGCTGTCTGTC